>PVKE010006821.1:0-39198 GCA_004027555.1 Craseonycteris thonglongyai
ACTCCTTAATCTGTGCAGTGGATACAGAGTAATTTTTATTTTTCCTTTTTATAAAATATATTTTTATTTATTTATTTATTTTTGACAGGGAGAGAGAGAGATACAGAGACAGAGACAGAGAGAGAACTAAACTGGGGGAGCTCCCAGTTCAGCATATGGTTCTGCATGGGCCGGGGCCGGGATTCGATCCCTGGTCCCCAGGGCTGCAAAGTGAGCGCTTAACCCACTGAGCCATCCCGGCTTCCCCTATTTTTCCTTTTTAAAAGAGTATATATATGATATCTGAGATTTTGAATGCGTGATGCATTTCATAATAAAATCTAATTTTTTTTTAGGTAAAACATTTTTTACTAAAAGATTACTCTGGCTGCTGTGGGAGCTTAACAAGGAGACCAGAGAGGAGCTCCAGTAACATCCCAGGCAGTGCAGGTAGTGAGAAGTGGCTGGGTTCTGAAGGGTGTAACTGATCAGCTGATGGAGGGTGGGGGATGGGAAAGGAAGACCCAAATCAGGGAGACACAGAGGCTTGTGGCCTGAGCAACTTAGAGGTGGGGGTGGCATTCATTGATACAGAAGACAAGAAAGGAATGGGGTTTGGGTGGAAAAAATCTGTTTGTGGTAGATTAAATTTGATATGCCTTTTAGACATTCATGTGGAAATGACAAGAGAAAACTGGACACATGTCTGAATAGATAAGAGAAGGTGACCCAGGAGAGCTGAAGCTCATGGATGAGGTCAGAACTGGAGGGATATGTTTGGGAGCCATCAGAATACAGTTTATTTTTAAAACTACAGGACCAGAAGAAATTATCTAGGGAGGGCCTGACATAGATAAGAGAAGGTGACCCAGGAGAGAGACTTGGGGCACTCCAATGTCTAGAAGAGACGAAGCCAGTACAGTCTCTGTACTGTCAGTTTCTTTCCTGTCTAGGAAAGAAATGGCCAGTGAAGCAGGGGGAAAACCAGCCCTGTGTCTGAAAAGCCAAGAGAAAAAAGTGTTTCAAGAATAAAGGAGAATTCAGTGTGTCAAATTTTTCTGAAAAAGTGAGTAAGATGTGACTAAGAACTGACAATTGGATATAGCCAGATGGAGGTCGGTGGTGACCTTCACAATGGTGACCCGCTGATACGAGGATGGTGGGGGTAAGAACCTGACTGGATGAGAAATGGCAAATAAGCAGATGAAACATGCTCAATTTCATTAGCTATCAGGGAAATACAAATTAAGATCCACAATCAGGTATCACTTCCCACCCACTAGAATGGCTATAATAAAAAAAGTAAGGAGCGCTCATACATTGCTGGTGGGATTATAAAATGGTACAACCACTTTGGGAAAGTCTGGCAGTTCCTCAAAAGGTTAAATATAGAGTCTCCATATTACTCAGCAGTTCTACTCCTAGGTACATCCCTAAAAAAACGTTATGTCCACACAAGAATTTGTACATAAATGGTTATAAGCAGCATTATTCGCATTAGCTTCAACGTGGAAACAACTCAAAGTTCCATCAGCTGATGAACAAACAAAATGTAGTTTATCCATTCAAAGGAATCATATTCAGCCATAAAAAGGAATGAAGCTCTGATACGTGCTACAACATGAACGTTGAAAACATTGTGCTACATGAAAGAAGCCAGTCACAAAAAAACTATATATGATATGATTCCATTTATATTTAATGTCCAGAAGAGACAAATGCATAAAGTAGATTAGTGGTTGCCTAGGTCTAGGGGTTGGGGGAGATGGGCGTGATTGCTAATAGCTAGGGAGTTTCCTTCTGGGGTGATGAAATGCTCTAAGATTGTGGTGATGGTTGCATAACCATGTGAATAGACTAAAATCCACTGAATTATGCACTTGAAATGGGTAGACTGTATGATAAGTAAATTGTATTTCAGTAAAGTTGTTACCAAAGAAAAGGGAATGAGATAAAGTGGAATGGGGGTTAAGCTGGGAGATATTACAAAATGTTTATATACTGGTGGGAATGGCTCAGTAGAGGGTGAGTTAATTCTGTAGGAAAAAGAAAGGATAATTGGGAAGCAAAGCCCTTGAGTAGTAAGAAGGGTCTACCTGGGCAACAGGAAGCAGAGCAGAGAATGGGGCACAGACAGAGAGTGATACTTTCAGTGGCAGGACAATGAGGAGGGTCTTTTTCTTGTTGGGGTTGGAGATTTAATGTGACAGCCCTGTGAGAGAAGGGGATAATGAGGGGAACTTAGTGGGTAGCAAGGCAATGCTATGGTCTTCCAAGAGGTTTTTGGTCACTGAGAAAGCAAATTTGGTGAGACCATTTAACAATAAACGTGCCCTGGATAGTTGGACAAGCTTGAGATACTGAGACTGAACAAAGGAACTGGCAACCAGAATCCAGAAAGTCAAGGGCAGCAAGGGCCTTGAAGAATGGATGATTTTCCTCCTGCTCTAGAGTAGACATGTCCAATCTGTGGCCCAGTACGGCTTTGAATGCAGCCCAACACAAATTCTTAAAACATTATGAGATTGCAAACTTTTCTTTTTTTTTTTTTAGCTCATCAGCTATGGTTAGTGTTAGTGTATTTTATGTGTGTCCCAAGACAATTCTTCTTCCATTGTGGCCTAGGGAAGCCAAAGTTTGTGCTTAAGCCTTCTGTCAATCAGGGGATGCACACTTGAGTAGATACAAGGACCCAATGGAAGACAAAGATGGCCATCACCAGCTCACAGGTAAAGGAAAGGAGAAGCAGGCATATGGGATTGAGCAGCAAAGGCTGCCCCAAAAGGAGAACAGTAGAGACTGGGTTTTAGAGGCTAAGAAGGTTTTAGAGTCATTCTCTAGTCAGTTCTCAGGAGACAAGCCATCAAATTAGCCTAATGAAGCACAGGATAGTACAGCCTCAGACCAGTGCAGCTGAACACAATCTTTTTGGCAGACAGAGAAATGAAATGTCAAAATAAGGTGCAGAGGATTGTGGGGAGGGAGGGCTGCTTAAATCTGGAAGAGAAAAAGGAAAAAAATCCAGCCCAAGACACTGATAAAGTACCCTCTTTCCACACACTGACATACGGTCTGAGGATGTATCCCAGAGCCACAACGTAAAGGCATCAAAGTACAGATGATTACTCACACACACACATAATGCTTTATGAATTTCTGAGCATTTTCAGGCAGAGCCTCTCATTTGGTATTCACAGAAGTCCCAGGACTAGCTGAAGGAGGTCAGCCAGGCAGTAAATGACAGAGCTTTAATGCTACTCCAGGTCTGAAGGCTCCAAGGCCAGTCAGTGCTCCTTTCACAAGGAACCGCTGCCTTGCAGAGAGGCTTTTCCTATTAAATAAGAGTCGGTTCCGTGCCTCAGATCCCTGCCAACCCAGCAACTCCAGCAAACTCCCTGCTTCCTGGGTGTGGCAACAGCAGAGGGCAGAATGTGCCCTGAGGGGGTGGTGTGTGTGCGCGCACATGAATGTGTGTGTGTCGGTCATAATCCTGAGGAAGAAACCTGACAGCCCCTCCCTTACACACATCTCAAACCCAATGAGGCATGCATGTTTTTGAAGCATCTGAGAACTGGTTGCTTCACCTTCACATGCTTGGCTAACTCAAATCATCCTATTACAACATCCTGGCACCAGACTCTGACATAGATCCTCCTAGTTATCCTAGTGACTCAGGCCTCCCTGTTCCCCAATTATAACCCCTCAGGCAGCCTCTGCCTCTTGAGCCCCTGCCTTCTTATAGAACACCTCGCCTTGACTTGACATCTTGTCTGAGATCTCAGTTCTGGTACTTCTGATGCTGCCCAAAGTTAGCAGCCAGGAAACCAGAAAGCAAGAGCTAACAAAGTTCTAAAACCTATGATCGTTCCTCTGGCTAACTTTCAATTAAGTCCTAGAGAAGTAAACAGTCTTCATTGTGAAAGGATCAGGGCTGCACCCTAAGAAACATTCCGCAAGGGGTGAAGTTCTGGGCTCTAAGACATGGGGAAGGGGTGGAGCAGGGGAGACCTGAGGTGTGGGGTCCCTGCTCTGCTCCAAACCTGCTTCCTCAAGGAATTCCAGTGCGGTTTATTGACATCTTAGAGGGGGAAAGTCCAGGAATGTGTTTTGCATATCTATACTACAGCAGAAAGCAAACTGTAGAAAAACAACGTTATCTCAATGGCTAAGCAGATCAGGCCAGACAGAAACAGTTGGGGAGAGACAGGGAAAGATGGGGCAAGAAATACAAAATCATTGCAGAACAGAACCACCAGTGAAGGGGAAGCTGGGATGGCTCAGTGGGTTGAGTGCTCACTTTGCAGCACCGTGGACCGGGATCAAATCCTGGCCCTGGCCCTGGCCCTGGCCCGTGCGGAACCATGTGCTGAACTGGGGGCTCCCCCAGTTTAGTTCTCTCTCTGTCTCTGTATCTCTCTCTCTCTCTGTCAAAAATAAAAATTAATTAAAAAAAATTAAAAAAAAAAGAACCACCAGTGAAGGCCAGGATGAGTCCTATTAAGTCCCTATTAGTAGTCTCCAGGGTCCAGATTACTTCTTGTTTTTTATCCAATCTGATTGTTTTTCTCTTTACAAGTGTATGTAAGCCATTATACTTACATATTTGGATTTATGTTACTATCATAGTCTGCTTTCTCTTTACTAATTTTTCTTTAGGTCTTTTCTTTTTTCCAACTTTTTGTTGGATCGACACACTATCCCAACTCCCACCACTTTTTTCTTCCTTCCAGCTTGGAAATTATATTCCTCTTCTTTGTGGTAATCTTAAATTGTTAGCTAAAATACATGTTTCTAATGAAGTCCCAGTTTTCAGCAGCACTATTCTCTTGAACAAGGCAGAAACTTGGTATAGCTTAACAATGAAATTCCTTACTTTATTTTACCTTTTCCTTCCTTGATAGTGTGGTCAACAATTTTCTTTTTATTTTTATAAATTGAAAAACAAATTAGACATTGGATTTTTGTTCGTGTCTTTGGCCATTTGTGGCAGACACTGTTGGTTGCCTACCAGCAGCCACTCCCCCTTCGTTCCTGCCAACAGAATCCTGATTGTGTTCTGGCAGCAAAGGACCCAGTCCCAGGAGATGAGGCAGGCTTGGTTAAAGCCAACCAGAATAAGTCTGTTCCCTTTTACCAGAAACTACTCTAAGGATGAACCAGCTCAGGCCAATGAGACTTGAGATGTCTGTTGTGGCATTCTTGGAAAGATTCTCCTTTCAGAAAAAGAAACACATCAGAAAGCTTCCTTTCTTCTAGCATCTACCCATTTCCCTCATGGGATGCTACACAGTGATGACATAATGCCTGGAGCTGCAGCAGCCATCTCACAACCATGAGGAGGGAGATCTTACACCCTAAGTTTGGAAGAGCAGAATGACGGAATTATTCAGGGTCCTTCATGTCAATACTGGACCACCACCCCAGCCCTGCAACTCCCAACCTCCACACTTATTAGGAGCTAATTAAAGATTTTTTAGAATTTTAAGTTACTGTGGATTGTTCTATTACTTATAGCAGAAAGCATCCTGATATACTGTCTATAGTTAATGAAAATACCAACAAAATGTGTCAAGTTCCGTGTTCAATGCTGGCGCTAGCAACCTGCTCCTTCTCCCAGGCTTGCTTTTCTTCTTACTGAAGTATACCTTTAGTGGTTCTTTTAGCAAGAGTCTATGAGTGATAAAGCTGTCTTTAGTATGTCCAGAAATATCTTTGTTTTACATCATTCTTGAATAATAACTGGATATAGAATTCTAGCTTCCCTAAGATACGCTTCTATCATCTGTTGGCATCTAATGTTGAGATGTCTGTTAGTCTAGTTGTCAGCTTTTTTAACTTTTCCCCTAGTTTTTAATATTTTCTCTTTATTTTTATCTGCAGTTTCTCTATATTATATCTAAGTATCTATTCTGTTTGGTATTCATGTTTCTTCAATTCTGGGATTCATTGCCATTATCTCTTATTATTTCTTTGCCATTTTCTTGACTCATACCTGAAATTCCTACTAGACACATGCTAAAACTTGTCAATCTGTCCTCTGTGTCTCTACTGCATTCTAGATGAATTCCTGAGTATTAGCTTCCAATTCATGAATTGTGTCCAAGCTAGAGCTCTATCTACTGTGTCAAACTCTAATGCCACTGTTTTTCACAGCTAGAAATTATTTAAAATTTTTATATTCATATATTCTTGTTTTGTTTTTGCTTTTTTAAAAAAATAACTTTCCTTTCTTTTCTTTAGTGGATTTCATGCTTCCTTATCTCTTTGAGGGCTCTAAACCTACTTATTAAAAACTTTTCTGATTACTGTTATTTTAATTTCTTTTGAGGTAAAATTTCATTTGATTTTGTTCTTTTTTCTTTTTTTCATTAGTTTTCCTTATGTGTTTCTGAACTTCAGTGTATAAGCTCATCCTCTCTCTTATATTTTACTTTTCCCTCCCTGTCTATGGGTTTTTCTCTTTGCCCAGGTCCTTAGGGCCTCCCAATCTGGGATCAAATCTTGTAGCAGCATCTCAGCTTGGGTCCAGGCTGTGAGGTTCTGTCTCCCAAGGTAAGCATCTTTATAAACCATACCCCCAGGGAAGTGTTGGAAGCAAGTTTTTTCAATCTACTTCCCCAGCCCCTGGGTTAAAACAGTGTACTAGTTCTAATTCAATGCTTCATGTGAAGCACTTTATAGCTCTGTTACCCCAGATTTCCAGCTGCTTCTGAATTCTTCCAGAACTTAAGAGCCAGCAGGCCTACAGCTTCAACCCTGCTCTCTTCTTGGTATTCCTGTCCCATTCCTCATCACAGGGATGTTTATTATTTGGGGGTGGGGGTTGCATGACTGTGTTTTTAGAATCTTATCTTTTTATGTATTACTGCAATGTGTTTAGAGTATAAATTCACGGTGCGATCTTGACTGGATGAATTTGATTAAACTATTTGTACCAGTGAGCTAGGGATCTCTGCCAATACCGTTGTCTCCTGGGAAGGCATATCAAACCATCTCTAATGAGATTCACAGAACTACAGCCAGTACACTGAAGGACGCAGACTGATATAGCCTGGGGTGAACTAATCAAAAGTCCCAATTAAAACAGCTCTGCCATCCCCACCCCACTCTTCATTCCAGTCCACAGTGGGATAGGGGCAGCGGTGAACAGACACGCAAACAGGATCATTGGATCATTCGGATGTGGTCTGACCAGGTCTTCACTGGGGAAGGCCACCCCAGCCGGCAGCCCCTCTTCCATACCACCTGACCATTTCAGTCTTTTACCTGGCCAAGGAAAAATGCACATTGACACCCTTGATGAAAGGCCCATCTGCTGCTCTTTAAGTCCCCAGCCCCTGCAGCAGGCACAGCCTCTAATTTCAATTACATAAGAAAAGCAGGGGATTCAGGAGTCAAACTCGAGTCCAGCTGTCACCAGGCAGCAAATCATTTTTTTTTTTTCTAGGCCAAGATTCTTTAACAATTAGAAGGCAACCCTACCTCCACACTCTTCCTCTCCAATTATTTCCTGTTTGCTAATCTGACCACTAATCTGACTTCCAAGTCTCCACAATCTACTTTCTTGATCCAGACCTTGTTTTTTGAGCTGCTAAGGCAGCCAGAAGGCTCTGTCCTCAATCCTTTTTGCTTCTTTGCCTCTCTACTGTGCGCCATTCCCTTCCAAGTCAAAGAACTTGCCCTTCTACCCTGGGTTCTAGACCTACATCCTAGGCCTCATCTCTCACTATATCCCACCTTGTAGGGGTTATGAACTGGCTTGGACCAGAGGCCAAATTTGGACCATATTTATTAAGATCCTATACAGAACCTAAAAATGCATGTACATGTCTATCTCCTTCACTTAAAATATAAACTCTAAGCGTACAAAGACCATGTTATTTATAATTTGTCATTTCTGTATCATCATTGTAGGCCCTAGCATAGTAGGCATCAAAAATATTTGTCCAACTGAGTATCATCTCTATATATAATTCCAGGGTTGTAAGAATCAGAATAATGGTAATAAAAAAATGCTTTGAAGCCATTTTTATAAACTGTTATGCAGATGAACATGAAAATTACATTTTGCCCCCACTCTCCTAGCTCTGACAATCTAAGCGTAAAAGCTTTTTCTAACTTCTCATGGACCACCAAGAAACACAAGGCCTCAGAGGCAATGGGAAAGGTGTGTGTGTAAAAGTGAAAATAGTTGCCTGGACCAAGGGAATGCTCCCAATTTCCTGTCAGCAGAAACACACCATGGCTGCTAAAATGGCACTCTGTCTGGTTATTCCCCAAAGCACCGTGGGCTACTGGCTGTAGTCCTCCCTAACTAGGGCTTGTCAGAACTCACATCTGTTCTCCTCAGCTCAGAGACCCTTTCTGGTCGAGCCTTCCAAAAGGCGAAAGCACCTAGAAAAACTTGGATTCACATTCTGGCATTTCCACTTGCCAGCTATTAACCACTTAACCTCTCTGATCCATGTCTTGATCTGTAAAATGGGAACGCCACCCATCTCAGAGCATCTCTGAGAATGAGAGGCATAAAGCTCCTAGCTCAGTGCCTATGCTCCAGGGTTGGGCAGGTTAAGAACCACAGTTCTGTTAGCACCAGCCCCAGCTTGGGCAACTCTTTCTGCGGAATCCCATGACAATGGATAGGTATCAGGGGTTCCTCAGCAGCCGGGGCCAGAGTTTTGCTTCAGAGCCTCCTTACCTGGCTAAACACAGGCAGTACAAGTACCTCCTCCCTCCACACAGTGGCAGGCAGCCATTTCCAGGGAGGTGAGGTGCACAGCACAGACCTGCGGCCTCAGAGTCAGCTTTGTCCCTGAGGACCCCTGCCCCCTAGGTTGTGCAGAGTGGAATGCTATGTCCATCCTATGACAGAGCTTGTGGGTCACGGAGCCTGTCACCTCTTCCCCATGTGCCACTTCACCAGACCACACATAATAGAGGCCTGCCTTGAGCTGGTTCTAAACAGCTGGTCAAGGCCCATCCCACAGTGGATCTCTAGCCACATTTTGGCAACAAGATTCTAGAAAAGACAAAGTTAATAAGGGGTTTCTCCATAGGTCTTAAAGCCTCAGACATTAACCCCTCAAGCCCTTTCGATGTACATGTGTATGGACCCTATTTTCTCTCCCAGCAGCATTTTGACATTCGGCTTACGTCCACTTGCCTCATCCATCAAAATTTTGCGAATGTGGATGATATACCACTTTTTGAGATATCACACTTAAATGAAGTCAGTGTCCACACCATGCATTTGAGTCTAATTTAAATGCCGTCTGGGCAGGTTAAGTCCCCAAATGTTAAGTCAGGGCTTGTGAGAGGCAGGAGACAGGTGGAAGACCCTGAAGGCAGGAGACTGGAAAACAAATTTAAATTTGTTTGGGGACTTTCAGAGGAGGCAGGGAGTGGCATGAATGAATGGTGGCCCAAGGCAAGCCACAGGGGAGTCTGGAGAGCTGGAGGTTTAGACCTTACTCTGCCTCTCAAGGTCAGAAGCATAGGGTGTAGGGCGTTTATAGTCTGCTCTGATTTCCTTTAAAGATAAGGTTAGAGCACCAGGTGGCTTGGCTATTATGAATCTGATCTCAATCATGCCATAGAGCTGCAGAGAAGCTGCAGGCCCTTTTCCTTCTGCGTTTATCTGCATGTCTGGGCTATGTTTTGAATCTCAAAAGAAAAGAGGAGGATGAGTTCATTCAGCAAACATTTATTGCCATCAGGGAGTGGCAGACAGCCTGGGGAGAACCCCAGCCCTCTCTCTCCTAGTATAGCTGTCACTAGCCATTAGCACAGCCCTTCTTTCTAGGGCCTTGGAGCTCCTACTCTGTCAAAAAGCACAGAAATGGGTATCTGTTTGGAGGATTCCCCGCAGCCCCTCCATTCTGCCTGCCACCCAGTGCTCCCCTAGGAGGGCTGCTCTTTCAAGGATATGCCAAGGGGTAACTGACCTCAGAGAATGGCATCCCAAGTTCCAACTGTAGGCTAGGCCTTGCCCTCTGAAGAGACAGGAGCTAGTGACATGATTCCATGTCCTATCCCAGAGTCCTTGAGAGGGGCATAACCAGCCAGAGCGCACTGGTGAAGGGCAGAGCCAAGGGCTTCAAGACAAGATGAATCAATCCTCAATTTAAAGCCCACCTTGGGGTGGGGAAGCTGGGATGGCTCAGTGGGTTAAGTGCTCACTTTGCAGCCCTGGGGACCAAGGATTGAATCCTGGCCCCAGCCCGAGAGGACCCATATGCTGAACTGGGGAGCTCCCCTAGTTCGGTTCTCACCAGGGTGAGACCTTGGCCAAGGTCCTGCCCTGTGCAGCCCTGCCCACCTGTGGAATAAAACTGTGGAAAAACGAATGATGTGCAACTACGGAGACTGTTCTGCCCCACCCATCCTTCTCTCTGTCTCTGTCTCTTTCTGTCAAAAACAATAAAAATAAATCTTTTTTTTTTGTTGTTCGCAACATTTATTTATTTATTTATTTATTTATTTTATATTCTATTTATTTATTTATTTTTATTTTTGACAGAGAGAGAGAGAGAGATACAGAGACAGAGAGAGAACCGAACTGGGGGAGCTCCCAGTTCAGCATATGGTTCCGCACGGGCCAGGGCCAGGACTCGATCCCTGGTTCCCGGCGCTGCAAAGTGAGCGCTCAACCCACTGAGCCATCCCGGCTTCCCCTTTTTTTTTTTTTTAAAGATTTATTTATTGTTTTTGACAGAGAGAGAGAGAGAGATACAGAGTCAGAGACAGAGAGAAGGGGGAGGGCCCAGAACAGTCTCTGCAGCTGCACATCATTGGTCTTTCCACATAGTTTCATTCCACAGGTGGGCTGGGGTCTCACCCCGGTGAGAACCGAACTGGGGGCACTCCCCAGCTCAGCACATGGGTCCCCACGGGCCAGGGCCGGGACTCGATCCTCGGTCGCTGCAAAGTCAGCGCCCAACCCACTGAGCCATCCTGGCTTCCCCAAAAATAAACCTTTAAAGCCCACCTTGGGGAAAAGGACCATGTTCCCCATCAAACTCATTCTTCTCAAAGGGAACTGTCCTTGCTCTCCTCAAAACACAGGTTAATCCAATTGTCCTCAACACTAGCTCCCCCAAATACATACACCCACCCCCCTCCCTCCTGGGGTGGGAGGACCAGGGTGGGTTTAAGAGAAGGTTTAGAAGAGTCTCATTGTATTTAATCACCCTTGGAGAAGCATGGGGGTGGGTAAGAGGCAAGAGTAACTGGTTTTTCCAGGTAACTTTCAGCCCTCTCATCCCCAACATGTGCACCCACACAGCAGGGAATCAGCCAGTGAAAACATGGCCCACCACACCCAGACAGCTCCCTGGAACACTCCTGGGCAAGAACATGCAGACTGAGAAGGAAGCTCCAGGGCCTGGGGGCAGAGGGCAAATGCTCTTTCCTAAAGGAGCTCTGGCTCATACAAAATGGCAGAGAGGGGCCAGGCTTTCCCTCTTTAACTCCCAACCAGCCCTTTCTCCCAACCCTTGGACAGCAACATCAACAATTCCTGAATCTGATCCCTCTCACCCTCACCTGGGGGAAAGGAAGAGGACTGGTACTTCTGCTTTCCGCCATTGCCCTCTCTTGCACCTTCCCAAGCCTGGACCATGACAAGGGGCTCTGGACTGGGTTCTCCCCTCCCTCCACCTGTAAACACTGGAAGGCTGGCAACCCTGAAGAAGGCTCAGGCTTGCTAGATCCCAGCATGGGCTGATGGAGAAGGGCTGAGCTAGGGCACATACAAGACCTGTCAAAGCATAACTAAGGAAGGGAGAAGCTTCCAGGCCATCGTCTCTGTGGTTCAAAACTCCAGCCAGGCTTTTGCCCAGATCCAGAGTTGAAGGACTCAACTTAAAACTCTAGTATGTATCCCCACATTCTCCGTGAGATGGGAGGATAGGGGAGCGAATACCAGGGGAGAGGTCATAACCCAACCACCAACACAATGAACCTTCAAGAAAGGGGCTCAGGAAGGCTGCAGGACTGAGGTCTGTGTAGTCATCACATATGCACAAATGAATAGGATTCAAGGCCCTCAGCAAATCAGACAGCAGCCCCCAGTTGTTCCTGGGTGGCATACTGGGATGTGCTTGGCCCAAAGCTCACACACATAAGACAAGCTACAACCCTGAGAATGCTGATGGAGCTTCTGAGATGTGAAAGTCCAGATGCCCCTCCCTCAGCATGCAGCAGCCCTGGTTCTGAGAGTCTCCCCTCTCCAAGCCCAGGGACTGGTGGAACATGCTCACTCAGCTAGGGCTAGTGTCTCACTTTAAGGTGCAGGTGAGAACAAGGCTGTCATAAGCTGATAACTGGGCTGGTATGACCTCTGGCTATAATTTTCAGTTCTCGCGGCCCAGCCAAGTCACCCAGGTGGAATGTCTGCCAAAGCCTCTTGCACCATGGAGGTGACAGCCTGGGCTGCAAGCATGGAGGCTTACTTTGCAGGGGGCAAAGTAGGGTGGGGACAGCAGGATGTAACTGACGACAGCCTCCCTTTTTCTATCCACACTGCCACGCATTTCCTTGTGAGGCAGTGATTCTTTTGCTATTTTGTGGCTTCATCTGAACATCTGGTATGAAATGTGAGCGTCATGTGTGCTGGCAGGCAGCAGTTTGGAGTGTGGAGACCTGTCTGGCTCCTGGGCACCACTTACATGCCAGACAGGACACAGAGGCGGCTATAGGCTGGAAACTCAGTTTTGTGGTCAGGATCTTATCTACTTCCTTCATCAAGACTAGATGACTTCAAAGTATTCTTTTAGTTATTTTTACAAAAACACAGAACAATCCTTCCCACAACCCATCCAAAAACTTCCATCAACTGGCCAACTTCTTATCAGTTTCTATTCTTGTGGCTCAGTGGGAGGAAGGAACAAGGTGAAGAACTTGCACAGTTCCTGCCAAGATCAGATGTTAGAGAACCAGCAGCCCTTCTGTGGCAGCTTGTGGGCTAAGCGAGTACCTGAGCATTGCATCAAGAGATGGGTCCTATTACAAGTCTTCCTTAGATTAAGGCAGCACTCCTGTAAAATATAGTCATACAGGTACCAATGCCCTAGGGGGCCTAGGAAAGGGGCCATACCCCACACATAGCCAATGTGCCCTGGGTAGAAAGGAGGGTGGGACAGGCACTTGAACAGGAGGTGGACCGGCAGCTATCTTGGAGAGAATTCATGATGGTTTGGGTCCCAGCGGTTGCCTTAGACCAGGAGATAGGTCAGTGCTTGGGGGCCAGAGACTGGCAGAAGGGCACACAGCGGTATGTGGCTCTAGAGGTAGGTATAATATCTCCAGTGGGTGAGTACTCTGAAAATCCTGGAAACAAACCAGTGAACCTATACTTTGTGAGCCAGACTGTTTTTGTTCTTCCTACGCCCTATCTTTAGCTTTCTTTTGTTTTCTTTTTATACCTAGTCATGTCTTTTGGAAAGGTCATCCTGTGTCAGTTACACTAATAAAAACCCAAAGGTGTCTGTGTCCGTGCTTGGACCTGGAGATTAAAGGGAAGCAATGTCCCCTCTCTCCTCAAGGAGCAGAGGCAGAGAAAAGTGAAGTAAAAGGATAGAGAAGCCCTGAGTTGGCCCCTTGCTTGGTTGCTGTCCTCTGGACATCGTCTTTCCAACAGAGACCTTGGAAGTTTCAGTTAGAGGCCCTAAGCCTGTGCCTAGCCTGGTGCCATGGGGTAACTTCCAGCACCAACCCTGCAGGTGGCTTTGGGAAGCACTCCTGTCCTGTGCTCTCCCTTTTCTAATGTTCAGCTCCATGAGGCAGAGAGCAGGTGGCTGGTGAACTGGAGAGCCCAGCTGCTGGGCTGGGCCATGCCCAACACTCACCTGCTTTTATTTATGGCTGAGCAATCTTCCTCTTCATTAAGGAGCTGAATAATGCAGGGCTCCTGAGAGGAACGTATATGCCCAAGGTTGCTAGGTAATCTGTTTCACCACCTCTGGAAAGTGGCACAAAGGGAACCTGCCCCTTGCACTGCCCACCCTCAAGTGAAGGGAGCTGGGGGAGGGGCAGAGGGAGCAAGGAACCCTCCCCAGTTCCCTCCTCAAGGAGTGATTCATCCTCCTGGATTTGGCCTAAGTTATACAGTCCTTGCTAAGATGACATTCATCATGACATGCATGGGGGGACATGGAGGGAAGAAATACACAGACCAGGGTCCATTAGGGCAGTCCCCAGGGAATGGTCTCTGTTGTCTGGCTTTATTATGTACCTTGGGGTTACATGGGGATGGACAACATAATGGTGCTGGTTTGGGACTGGGGCCATGCAGAAGTGATCTGGGGCTATGAAAAGGTGGGGAGCAGGGCCTGTTTTCAAGCCCTTGGCCTTCCTGGTGAGACTGGGGCCTCCCTACCGCACACTTGCCTATGTGTTAACATTTTACCGTGAACTGTAGACTAAACCCAGAGGACCGCCATTTCAGGACTGGCTCTGTTACTTGACAGTTGTGTCACTGGGTGAATCATACCTCTCTGGGTCTCAGGTCCTCCATCTGTAAAATGAGCATAATAATGCCCACCCTACTTATCTCACAGTCCCTGCCAGATGAAATAAGTGATGACTATAAGCTGCAAAACTCTAGGTACCTTAGGTCCCACCAAGTTGCAGCCTCACAGAGAGGAATGAGGCAGGGACAAGAGAAAACACTGTGGCTAAGCCTAAAGGAACAGGGAGGTCTGGCCCAGGCTGAATAATCACTTAGAACAGGGCCCAGACGGAAACAGGCAGGCCAGGGGACCTTTGGGAGCCAAGCAAGAGAGGCAGACAGAACACACTGGTCAGTCTGGGCTGGCAGACAGTTCAGGAGAGAAGAACTGGCTGTCAGCAAATGTCTGAAGGACAGGAGGGAAGATGGCTGAGGAGATGGTCAACATGAAAGAGGAAGAGCCCTACCATACTCCCTGGGCACCAAGGAGCTGGTGAGAACTGGCCCGCAAGCTTGCAGGACCTCCAGCATCTTATTAATATATAACTTACACTCCCAGATAGCCCAAAGACCTTCTTGGGGACAGCCTTCCATTTCTGGACCAGAAGCCCTGAGTAGTGACCCGCCCAAGGCAAGAAGTGTATGTCAGATTAAAGGTCTCCTCTTGCTAAATTAGAGGCTTGAAGCCCAGAGCTCTTTCTATTAATATAATAGCCATTCTTGGTTCTGCCAAGCTGGGTCAAATATCTGGACCCTCAGAAACTGGAAGTGACGAGAACTGAGGTCAAAAGCATGCTATAATATTTGTCTATCTGTACCAGAAACAGGCACCATTGTCTTGGCATTCTCTTCCATGGGAAAAGACAGAGGTGTACACATCCCCCTAGAAGGAAACTCTCTAACATAATTCAAAAAGCACAGCAGTGTTGCAGCTACATCCTTATCCAGGCCCCAGCAGGAAACAACACAGAGGAGGGTGAGCTTTCAGGAAGCCAATATGACAGGAGAGATGGAGAGAGGAGCGAGGCAGCATCAGGCAGAAGCCAGCTAGAGCAGAGCCAATGTCTCCTGTTCACTGGGACTGGCTGAAGCCACAGTGACTGTCTCCCCCACCTCAGACAGTCCCCTGCACAATACCAACCACCACGCAGCTGGTCCTGGGTCATCACCAGGAAGTGATCATTTGCCATAACCTGCCAGTGTTAGCTCTCTGTCCTGCAGTCCAGGGGATGAAAGACTTCTTGTGGATGGCAGCCAGGGCACTGAGGGGGCTCCTCCCTAACAGATGCCACTTCATTCTGGAGTGAACCCTAGGCTGCAAATCAGATGGCCTGGGTTTCGGTCTCAATTCTATCTACTGGTTTGAGAATATCATGTAAATTTCTCAACCTCTACTTCCTGATCTGTAAATGGAATGACTCAATGATTCTAAGTTCCATTCTACATGCTAGCATTTAGTTTTTAACAGAGTAACTTAATAAATGGCAACAAATCCTTATTGGTTTGTCTACAGTTTTCTGACATGTAAGTCAGGCTAGGAGCTACTGAAAGGTCTCCAAGGGTTCAAATGCACAACTAGCCCTGACTGCTGCCTCAATACATGATGTGTTTCGATTGAACAACACCCCATTTTCCTTTGGGGAACCATCTCTGTGCCATGAAGCCCAGGCCTGGCCAACCAGAGCACTAAATGTACCCAGTCACAGTACTTGGTCCAAGGTTGGGCGTGGGCCCCCATTCCAAGTGAACCCATGACTTCTGGGGGAATTCTGGGAAGGGATGTTGAGAGGATGGAGGCCTGCACTGATGGCAGGCAACTTCTAGTACATAGGAACTGAGTTGTCACCACAGAGAAGAGTAGAGTACAATGCACATGGTTTGAGCCCCTCATCTCTCCATGTGGCTAGCCACACCTTCAAGTACATGTCAATGGGTTCCCTTTTATCAAAGGGTACCTACCATAATTGAAGAAGTGGAACTGATACAACCTTGCACACATGTACAGTTTTCATTTCATTAAAAAATTTTTTTTTAATTACTTACGGTATTGTTTGCTATCTGATGCAGAAGGGCTGCCCTGAACTTGTTCCTAAAACTCCATCCTTGATAGGTCAACCCATCTCAGAGGCCACAAACCCACAGGAACAAAAGTGGTTCTGGGATTCCCAGCAATAGCTCAGTTCTGGCCAGGACCCAAGTCCATCTCCATCTAGCAACACCGCCCAGATGTGCAGACAGTGAGAGAAATTCTAATGTGCACAGTCTTCCTGGGTGGCCTGGGGTCAGCACTGTCCACCACCAGAGTTCCCTCACCACAAGGGAGGGTGCCATGCCTTTGGCTGCCCAGCTTAGCTCTGACACAGATAAGTGGTCAGGAAAAGAGATGACCCTGGACATAAAATGCAATGGGAAGTCAGGACCCTAGGTTACATTCCTTGTCTGGCAATGGATTTGGGGGAAACCCTTTCCAAACCTGCTTTTCAACCTGTTAAGACTCATATCTGGCTTTTCAAATGATGCCAGACATTGCCCTGAACTCCAGACCCATCTATCCCATTCATTTCTGATGCCAACCCCTAGATGACATACCTTTGAATTACCTAAAAATACTAGGTACCTCCAACCTGACCCAAACCAAACTCATACATGCTCTAAGCCCACTCAAACATGGTCCTCTTTCTGTATTACCAGATTCTGGGGAAAGAACATCATCCATCCAACCCTGAAACCTGGGAGTCAGCTATGTCCCCTCCTTCCTTCAGCTTCCCTCAGGCAACCTATTACAAAGCTCACCTGATTTCTACCACCTAAATTGCTCATCTTTCTACTTCTCTCCATTTCTACTACCATCACACTATCCAAGGAACTGTCACCCTTCATTTAGGTTAGCCTTCTAACTGCTAAACACCTAAATCTACTAAAGAGATCCCTTGGATTTATTCTCCACAGGGAAGCCAAAGTGACCTGCACAAATCCCATCAGATCCCCATCTCTACCCCTCCCAGCAAAACAGTGGACCTCTCAATATTCTGGGGCAAAGGTGGGACTCCTCAAATGCAACATGGTTCTAGGTTTGGCTGGCTAAGCATCAGGGTGACCCTGAGATCAAAATGGACCAGGTAGTTCTGGGAGTTGCTCAGCCCAGGCCCTATCCTAAGTTACTTCCCAACTCAAGGTCAGGCTCAGAATTGGCTCAAACTTGCCAGGACTGACCCTCCCCTACCTACAGCAGACCTCATCTGACCGCAGATGGGAATGGAGCTGGCAGCCAAGCTGGGGAAACCCAGCTGGGCTGAAGCCAGGGCCTGTGTATTTGAGGAAGGAGAGGAGATAGAGCAAGAGTAACAACACAATAGACTGTTAGTGTCTGTGGGGCCAGCTGAGAGAAGGCAGCTGTCGGGAAGATAAAACTCAAGGAGTCTATCTCTTCCCTCTTATCAGACTGACCCTTGGCAGCCTGCAGCCTATGAAAGACAGTCATTAACAACCCCCTGCCACACTTGCTGCAAGCACAATCCTGTGTGACCAGCCCAACCCAGGGCAGAAAGTCTGCACCTTCCTCCCTGCCAAGATGGGACAAAGGCCAAACTGATTTCCATGGATGTCTGGACTGCACGGTGGCATCCTGTGCCCCCAGCACTACCTCTCCTCTTAGGATATGGCATTCCTCTGCTGGGCTGGAGATGGTTTGAGAGCAAATACCTGAGCAGGTCTGCAAACTCTTTATTCACAGATGAGGACTATGAGGTCCAAAGAAGGGCAGTGACTTGCCCTGGATCATACAGCATCAACCTCCCTGTGGGTAGCTAAGGCAGTGCCCTGTATATATCCAAGCAGACTGGGCCCTGGACTTTGAAAACTGAGGGGTTGAGGAGGCCGGGATGGTTCAGTGGGTTGAGCGCTCACTTTGCAGCGCCGGGGACCGAGGATCGAGTCCCGGCCACGGCCTGTGCGGAACCATATGCTGGGCTGGGAGCTCCCCAGTTCAGTTCTCTCTCTGTATCTCTATCTCTATCTCTATCTCTCTCCTCTCTCTGTCAAAAATAAATAAATAGATAAAAATATATTAAAAAAAAAAAGCCAAACTTTAAAAAAAAAGAAAAAAGAAAACTGAGGGGACCCCTGACCAGACAAGCTGCTTCCCCTGTGGAAGAGCCCTGCCCTTGGCACAGTCCAGGCCTCACCTTGGCCTGCTGGCTTTTCTCCACGTTTTGTACAGGATGAATGGCAGGGTAGGCCCACAGATTTGGTCGAGGACGGGCAGCCTAAGTGAAAGAAGATACCCTCCAATACCTCACCCAGTTTTGAAGGAAGATGACATATCTTCTGTGTTAAGCACAGGAAATGCCACTTGAGAGATTAGAATTCACATTCATCTTAGAAGTTTGTTCATTGCTGGTTTAGGTCAAGAGTCAATTGCTTTTCAGGCACTGAGGAAATTCCTTCATCAAACAGCAGCCACTTTGGCCTTACGCTGAACCTCCTTGACATAAATTGTTTACCCTACTCCCTAATGAGTGACCATGTTGGTTTCCCAACACTGGAAGAGCCTGAGCAATGCCCTCATTCCTCCCCTCACCTCTTCAGGCTTTCCTATCTCCCGCTACCTGTGGTACCTGGGGTCTCCTCCTATGTTATGACAGGTGCCCCAGGAACCAGCCAGAAGCTTGACAGGTGTGGGTCCAGGGAAATACCAAGCCCTCTGTGACTGGATGGAACAGAGAGAAGGCCAACCCCCAGAAACTCCCTCATGGCCTGGCAACCCCAGACTCACATGCCTCCCCAGAGAACCCAAGGGACAGGAACCAGGAGTTCAGAGGCTCTCTCTCCCCTCCCCTGCCTTGTGCACACAGCCTCATTCTCTTTGGCTGCTGTCTCTTTTATGTACATGACCAAAGGACTCAGCACAGGCCCAGAGAGACTTTTATTCCTCCTGACTCTGGTTCCAACTCACCATCCGTATCAAATGATTGGTATTTTGTCTGTGACTGAACTTGGGTGGAAGTGAGGGTTATTGGGGGAAACTCTACTTACGTGAGGGAAGATTCAAAGTTCGACCTTACCCTTTCAAGGCTTCCTTATTTACAGAGTCACAGTGACCATGAAGAAAGAAGCTAGGCATCCTATACTAGAACTATTTGTTTTGTTTTAATATTACTATTATACAAATAAAAATTCAGCATCAACATCAAAATAAAGAAATGTCCCTCTTAAACCCAAAGGAGCCCTAAAAAGAAGGAAGGAGGATGTGGGAGTGGAGGAGTGGGGAGCCGTAGGCAGTGGCAGGAGCAAGAGGGGGCATCCACACTCCATCCCCCAATTCCTTCACCTGTGTCTCTTCCTGTAATCAGCTCTCAGCTTCCCCTCTTCATTACCCCTCCAAATTTCTTTAGCCACACAAATAACTTGTTGATTTTTCCTCACCAGAACATTTCCCTCTAGATCAATTAGCTATTTGCATTTGTTGATTTTCTTCCTCAAAAGGCTGCAGATCTGCCCAGGCTGGGAGGTTGTTTGCCTGCCCACGGTGCTCAGACTTTACAATTGAAGGACTCCAGAGAGAAAGGGCACAGCAGGGTAAGGACGGCTCTCTGGGGTCCAGGGTCATGTTCAGACACCTCAGGGTCCTCTGTTCTCTCTCAAGCGCTGCTACACAACCCTTGTGAGAGGAAGAGGGGTCTCATGCTCTAACCCTTTTTGTGTCCCTCCGGTTGTTTCCCACCCTGATCCTAGAGAGGGGACAGAAAAGGGAAAAGGACGCTAATGAGCAAGGATCCTAATCCAAGAAGAGATGAGAAACAGGAACAGAGGACAGAGAACAATGCCCCTCAAGGCAGGAGACTAAAGTCCTGCTACTTCCCCTCCCACCTCAGCAGCCAACATGGCGAGGTCAGTAAATTGCTCACCCTTACACAGCTTCCTCATTTACAAAGAGAGTCAAGTACCACTGAAGGATGAAGATGAGTTGAGGATGTTTTTCAACACCCCACACCAGAACTACTTGGTTTGTTCTAATATTACTATTATACAAAAATTTAGCATTGATACCAAAATAAAGAAAAATTACGTACATTTTTAATAAAAATTTAGCACTTGGTACCAAAATAAAGAAAAATTACATTTTTATCTAGATTTCCTCTGTCCTAGGTTCATCTTAGTGTACATGGTACTACACACTGCATTCATAGATGGCAAAATGTCATGTTTATTTAATTTTTTCCTTTTCACCCCAGAAAGATGACCTCTCTGAGAATCTGTGGGGCTAAAGTAGCCTTCAGCACAGCTTCTCCTTCCCCCACCTCAGTGAGGACCCTGTGCCCTTCCTCCCATTCCTGTAGGAGGAAACTTCCCTGGTTCCAAAGCTCAGCCCATGCCCTGGAGCTGTAGGAGAGACCTGCCATGGTAGCACAAAAACTTGATTGACAATATGTTGTAATTATAATAATGAGTTGTGAATTAGCACCAAGAAGTACTCTAGAATAGCTGGTTAGGGACACACATAGGTGTCCCTGAGGAGGATGGTATACAACTGAAGGAAAAAGCCTGTTTTCCTCAGATAACAAGCAAAGTTCAGACCCTCTCCTTAGGAAATGTCATTTGGAGATATTTTCCCTTGTAGTGAGCAAAGATTTATTGTCAATAAGCCTTCTGAGCAGAAAGGGAGAAAAACCTAAGTCTCCAGAGAACTGGGTCAGGCCCTTTAGTTGGCAAGGGCTTGGGTACACAAAACATGGGGTAGGAGAAGTTAGGACATGGGAACTCAAAGCAGGAAAGAAGCCCAGCCCAGGCTCAAGTGTGGAGACAGAAGAGGTGACCACAAAGGGGCCCCTAGGACTTTGGGGCCCCACCTTCACAGGGCTGAGGCCTCAAACCTCAGGCACCTTGGAGTCAAGAGGAATGAGCTCACCAGGATTCTGGGTGTGCTGTCAGCATCCTGCACACAGCTCCTTAAAAGTACAGATACATCGTCGTCTGCAAATTCTTCCTCCCCCAGACTGGCCCATTTCAACTAAAAGAACAAAACCTTATCACCCAGGCACTGAAATGTCAAACCCAATCAAGTGTCTATTCCAGAAGATATCTACTTTCACAATCTATCTAGAATCAACCCCTTCTTTTCCATTTCTACTGCCAAGTTCCAGCCTTCATTAGGTCTCACCTGGATCCTATCTAGTTTTCTAACTTCTCTCTCCCTTCTTTTTTTTTTTTTGTCCCCTCTGACCCGGCCATAGCCTGCTGCCAATCTGCCCTCTGCCTGCTCAGAAACTTGTCAGAACTAAGTAGTCCCTTTGCTATCTGCCAGTTCAAGTCCTTGTCTAGCACCTTTCTGGACTGATCTCTTGCAGTGTTCATTTCCTCTTTTCCTAAGAACTTTAGTTCTCAGATATAGTCTGGGGGGACTGCCTGCTATGCCACCAGCCCTTTCCTAAGCATAGTCCAGGTTGGGCCAACGAGGCATTTCCTCCCTGGGAAGTGAATTCCAAGCTGTGGTGATAAATTGACTGAGCACAGCAGGAACAGATTTATCTTGGCGACAGGGGTACCCTGAAGAGGCTGGCCTTTGGTTCCAGTCGTACCCACTCCAAAACCTGGAGGGGACCGGAGTCCTGAGTCATCTCTCTGATTATGGGAGTTCCCATAGCCTTCCAAGGAAGTCCTTTCCTGCCAAAGTCAGCCAAGTTGTTGCTTGTAACCAAACAGGATGCCCTCATTGCTTTTTGAAATACATCTCCTATGCTCTAACCAAAAGGGAAAACTCCCTAAAAGTGCCGTGATGGTCACTCTCTGATATGTTGGCCTGCACACCCCTCTAGCCCACAGGCACTGTTGGAATCTACAAACCTCTTGCTATCTCTTCTACCTTCTGTAAACACTAGTGTTACTTGTCTTATCCCCCTCCCAAGGACAGTGACTTGGTCATTGTCTCCTCCATATCACCTAACATACTTCCAAGCTCAGTAAAATTCATCAGGCTCTGGGGCAAGAACATACGAAGGACAACTACATGTTTGCGGGGCAAGGCAGTGAGTGACAAAAGAACATGAGGTGTGCCATCAGAGAGACTCGATGTGTGGAGACATTTACTACCTGTCTGAGTTTGGGCAAGTCTCAAAAGTTCTCTCTGTTCTTCAGCTATAAAATAGTGACAATAATGCCAACCTCACAACATTGCTAGGAGGATTTGATGAGCTAGTACATGAGAGCATCTAACATGCTTCCTGGTTAGTAGCAAGCACTCAATAAATAGCAGCCATTATTCTAGACATTAGTAGCTACTGGTTTAACACATGGTCTGTCAGAAGGTTGGAATCAGGAGTCCTAGGGCCTGCTGTGTGAACCACATGTGCATCTCTCTGTTCCTCAGTAAGCCCCACTTGGGTCTATATCTGTCGTATAAGCCTGAAAAACAACAGATAAAAAATGCTTTAGAAAATAAAAGCACAATGTAAGGGAAGTTTGTCCAACCCACGGCCCATGGGCCGCATGCGGCCCAGGACGGCTTTGAATGTGGCCCGATACAAATTTGTCAACTTTCTTAAAACATTATGAGATTTTTTTTGTGATTTAAAAAAAAAATCTCATCAGCAAAATAAGTAAAAATAAAAGCTAATGATGTACAACTATGGGGAAAAAATAATCTCATCAGCTATCGTTAGTGTTAGTGTATCTTATGTGTGGCCCAAGACAATTCTTCCTTCTTTGAATGTGGCCCAGGGAGGCCAAAAGGATGGACACCTTTGATATAAGGGATTCTTCCCACTCTTCTAAATTTCAGAGATTCCTAAGCATCCTGTCCGGTGCGCATCCATGGCAGGACTTCGCCTTGCAGGCGTCCCAACCTGCTTGGTCTGAGGGAGGGAATGGGCAGGTGAAGGACTCACTGGTTCAGTGTCTGCTTCTCCAAGGCCACACAACGACCCCTTGTCCAAAGCCCTGGTTCCTAAATGTCCTCCTTTTGTGGGGACTTCCTTTAGATAGCCACGGGGGCCGTGTCTGCTATGTGGTTACAGTGGGGCTGGGAGCTCAGGCACCACAAGTCACCCCTACCATTAACCAGCCAGCACTGGGCAGCATGAGAACGAAATGAAAAAGGCAAATCCAGTGCAGCTGCCAGAAAGAGACTGGGTGGGGATGCAAAGTGGAAGGAAGTCTGTCTTAAGACTTTACATCTGCCTGGATTAATCTCCCAAGCAACTACTGATGGCTACAACCCAACGGTTCACAAAGTGTTATCTCCAAGGAGCTGGGCAGAAAAGCAAATTCTAGGCTCCACCCAGACCAACTGAATCAGAAAACTCCGGGAGTGGGGCCCAGAAATCTGTGCCTTAAACAGTTCTCCAAGAGATTCTGATGCCTGGTCAAGTATGAGGAATCCTGCCCTAAACCTTTAACCATAAGATCCCCAAATATTTACTGAACAGCTAGTATGTGCTAAGGACCAAACTGGGGTGTGTTATTTCAGAAATGAGGATACACTTGAAGAACTTCCACAGTCCAATGGGGGCCAAAATCAAGTATACAAATGCACAAGGCAGTATGTGGTATAGAATAAGTCAAAGGAATCAGTTTCCCACCCTGCTCCCTAGATCCTTACCCCTCAGATCTACTCTTGCTATGACAGGAAAAGACACCACCAGTTCTGGGAAAAACTCACCTCCATTGCTGCTCTTCTGGATTCCTCAATCACAGGTAGCTTTCATAACAGTGATTCTTGCCCTGACTCAGTTTCAAAGGTTTGGCATGTATGGAAATATTCCCATGAGGCCACACCCTCTTATTCCTAGGGGCTTAGAAATTGGCCCCATCTGGGGTTTGGGCTCAGAAAGTTCATAGGGGGCTATGAGCATGCCACAGCACATTACAGCAATGCATTCCCAAGTAGGCTCACTCCCACAGGCCCCTGGCAAGCTTGCACGCTTGTGTGCAGATGTCGACATAAACACACACACACAGACGGTTGGCCCCCTGGCCTCCCTTCCTCCATTCTCAAGTTACAAGGTTAAAGGCATCCTATTCACAGCCAAAGGGGAGAGATGTAAGAAAGGGTGCTGAAGCAGGGAACCATCTGGTTCAGATCAAGATTGCTCATTCAGGACCCCAAGACCTCCAAGAGCCTTTCCCACCCTCCTGATGGCTCACAGATTTCCCTTCCTTCCCCCACCTGCCACTAGGAAATTGAGGATTGGGCTAGAAAAGGACAACCCAAAGACAAATCTCAGATGCTAGGCTAGCTCAACAGGTTGAGCGCTCACTTGCCTTGCAGCTGCAAGGTCCGGGAATCAAATCCTAGCCCCGGACTGTGCAGACCCACATGCTGAACTGCAGGGCAACTGGTAATCACCAGGAAGGAGGCAAAGGTTCTCGCCTTCCATGGGGGAGGTCCCCAGTTCAGTTCCCGCCCCACATGGCCCCACACACACCTGTGTGGAATTAAACTACGTCACAACTAATGATGTACAACTATGGAGACTGCTCTGGGCCCTCCCTCCATCTCTTTCTCTCTCTCTTTCTCTCTTACCTTCTCTCAAACAATCTTTAAAACAAACAAACAAACAAACAAAAAAGGGACAAATCTGACAAAGGAAGACAAGAAAACAAAAAATTGAATTTTCCTTTCAAATCCTAAAAACCATGGCTAAACTTGAGATCACCACCTACAGACACTGTGCCTTCCTTCCTCCGCAGGACACCTGGCAGGGTCCAGCCCCGAACCAGGAACCCCCTCCAAAGTTAACAGCAGAAGCAAGATGAGGCTTAGGGGTGTGGTCTCTCAGACTATTCTTATGCCACCATCTCTACCAAGGTAGAAGCTTCCTTTCATCACAGAGGGACATCAGAGCCCATCAGTCTTAATAAGAGGGACAACCAACCAGCTTCTAGGTAACTGTCCCAAGACAAGATGGGAGTGAGTTACTGGCTAGAAATGACTGTTTCCCTGAAGCCCCCTTGGCAGCTTTGGCTAAAAGAGTCTGCCCGTCCCTTTCTGCTACTAGCACCTATCTCTACCCTTTCCTCCAACACTATCTTACTGTTCAACAGTGCTTTACGCAGCTGTAGGGCAAGAAGCGAGATGGGAGATGGACATGGTTGGCAAGAAATTCATGTCGAAAGGCTAACTTGAGCAAACAAGCAATGGGTGGGTGACTCTACAGGTAGAGAGAGTTAGAGGCTGGATATTGGAGGAGGGTAGGGGAAACATTAGTGGTAGAAAGCTAAAGGGGAGACTAAAATGAGCTGCAGCAGTGGGTTGGAAAGTTTGGTCCAGTCACAGAGGAATGACTGGAGGGAAGAAATGACTCTTCCATTCTAAGGCATGGGCTTAGGCCAACCCCACAGGGCTAGGGCATGGCTTTGGTCAAGTTCCGGGCTTGTGCCATGCCTCAGTTCCTCCAAAGTGGGAAGGAGGTCAAGCTGTTAGGTGTTACCAGAGAGAACTGGGCCACTGGGGGTGGCTAGGAGGCAGTGCCTCCCGGCAGTGGAAAGAAGAGAGGTGCTGATGGTGCAAAGACAGCCTCTGGCCAAGAGGAGCGGGGCAGGGGTCTCCAGATAGTGCAGAGGCCAGGAGTGCGCAGGGTTAGGGGTATGAACTAGATAGTGGACTGGAAGTCAGGACTGGGGCAGGGTGTGCATCCCAGGGCTGGAGCTGGGGGCTGCCACCAAACAGTTGTGCCTGGAGGGCTGGGAGTGGCTTGATGTGCAGAAGCAAAAGGCGGGGATGGCGCCCGCCCCCATGGGGGAAGCCCAGTGCCCCAATCCGGGGGAAGTTACCGGGGTGGAAAGGATCGGTCTGGGCCGCTGGGCCGAGCCAGCTGCCCGCGCAGATAGGGATCGGAGCAGCGAGGGGCCCGGGGCGCCCTGCATTCCGCCCGCCCTCATCCCGCCCGCGCACCTCAGTTAGCTCTGGGCGCCGCGCGGGCCATGCTCGCAGCTCCTGCCGCCGCCTCCGCCCGTGCAGAAAGCCGCCGATGCCGCCGTCCAGACCCGTTAGCTCCGTGACTCCCTCATCCGTCCGCAGCGGGCCAGTCCCGCCCTCGCTGGCCCTGCCCTACAGGAGAGAGCTGCCGCCGCCGCCCCAGCCCGGCCCCTCCCCCCACCCCAGCCCGGCTAGAAGGGAAGGGTGGGGGAAAGGGGAGCGGCTGCCCCCTCCCCATTCACATCCTCCGGGTCTCTCCTCTGCCTCCCCTCCCGCACGCGCGCGGGTATGCTGGGATGTGGAGTCCAGCCCGGCACTGAGTCAATAGAGGTACCCCGCATCCAGGACTACCACACCCAAAAGACAGCGCGCGCACCCAAGGGATTGTGGGCTTTGTAGTTTAGCCGGGGCTCAGGGGGGTCTACCGGGCCGGAGGGGATGGGAGGTCGGGGGGTGCGGGGGATCATCGTTCCCAGAAGGCCCAGATCCCGGAGTATGAAGCAGAGATGTTAAATGTGCGGTGTCCTGGGCTCAGGTTGCATGCTTGGATTCCCAAGAGGGTGCAAACTAGCCCAGGATGCCTCTCAGATGCCGCTGTGCCACAGCGGCGACCGAGCCAGATGGAGTAGAAGCCTCCGCCTCGGGAACGCACCCCTGGTACCGTTTCCACCCGCGCTGGCGCGAAGAGCCATGACCTGAAGCTAGCTTGGCTTCATGCCGAGGCTCAGCAAGCGGAGCTGTGGCGGGGCTATTGCATCCAAGCCAGAGGACAGACAGCTCCAGCAGCTGCTTGGGTGTGGGGTTTTCCCCACCTGAGTAAAGGGGGCGAGTGTCTGTGGGTTTCTTGGAGCATACACGTGCTGGGACACCTCCTTCCAGTCTCACTGTTCTGTTAGATGCCCTTAGCTCCCTACTGTTTAGGGTAGGGGTGTCCAACCTTTTGACTTCCCTGGACCACATTGGAAGAAAAGAATTGTCTTGGCCCATACATAAGATGCACTGACATTAATGATAGCTGATAAGCTTAAAAAAATTTTTTTTTAAATGGGTCGCAAAAAACTCTATAATGTTTTAAGGAAGTTTACAAATTTGTGTTGGGCCACATTCAAAGTCATCCTGGGCTGCGTGTGGCCTACGGGCGGCAGGTTGGACCAGCTTGATTTAGGGTAAAGTGCACACATTTTCCATGTCTTCTTTCCCCATTTCCATACCTAGCTCAAATAGTCTATGAGGCTCCAGGTCAACCACAGTTTCACCCTGTAAGCTTCATCCGCTCTGGCAGATGGGAGGCCTATCAGTCAGTGGTTCGCAGACTTTGGTGTGTGTCAGATTCACCTGGAGAGCTTGTTCAAACATGGATCTCTGGCCCTCACCCCCAGTTTCTGTCTGCTCTAGAGTGAGCCTGACAATTTACATTTCTAACAACTTGCCAGGTGCTGTTGAAGCTTCTGGTTTGGGGAATCACTTCTTTGAGAACTGCTTCTGTTGGTATTTGTTGGGTAGAGTTCTTCCCCCTCCCCGCCCCCCAACCAAGAACTGGTATTTATTATCAAAGTCATTCAATGTCAACTATTTGGTAGAATTCTGACAGTATCAGCTCAGTAGAATCTGCTGCCTCTGGGTGAACTCTGACCTAAAACAAGTTGGGGAGTGTGAGCTGGGGAGGTGGATACCTGACTTACCAGGTACCTGAGAATGACTCTTACACCTACCCAGGTAGACATTCCTTACCATCTCCTGTCCTGATGTTCTGGGAGCTACAGACCTCTGAAGAGGAAACTTGGTGACTATCACCCTCAGCCTTGATCTCAGATTCTTCAGCTGTAAGGTGACAAAGATTCTCTGCTTGAACAGGCTCCTCTGAGACCTTTTCTCCTAAAGGCCTCAGCCTTGGCTTCTAAAAACTACATTCTCAACACAATTATTTTATCCACCCTCCTCCCCTACATTAAAACACAATAACAATTTCTAACAGCTCAAGGCCACATCCCTAGGATGACCCTAGACCCCTTTAAAGTGCCTGCTTGATAAAGCTCAAGGCTGCCAAAAGAATTAGTGTTTGTTCTAGCCAACATCCAATGATACGCCCCTGACTACCCTATCTTAGAGCATTTATTAGAAAGGGCTTACAATTTGTGACTCCTTCCTCTGTCCATTTGAGATGTATATGTGTCTACAACTCAGGAGTGTCTTTCCCAAGGACCAGAAAGTCATTAATATCAGGGACGATAGGACCTCTGTCTCCCAGTCTCTGTGGGAGGATAGAGTCCTAACTTCAGTCATTGCCAGCTAACAGACACAGCCTGAAAAATCAGCACAATGAGTTTGGTTGGCTAAATTGATTATTGTTGGAGCTGGGTTACTGAGGGTTCATTATAACATTTTTCCTACTTTTGCATTATCAAAGTTTTCCATAATATCAAATATATGGTGATGGAAAGAGCTGATTCTGGGTGGTGAGCACATAATGAGATGTATAGACAATACAAGTAGAATTGTACACCTGGAAACAATGTAATTGTTATCAATCAATGTCACCCCAATAAATTTAACATTTAAAAAAAATAGCATATGAAAAAAAAAGCCATAATAAAATGGTTTTTAAAAAGTTCTACCTCATACCTAAACCCAACACCAACAACAACCAATAAAAACCAGGTCAATGGAAAAATGGAAGAAAACTTGCCATTTATATCAGAGGTAAAAGGCTAATATTAATACAAAGTGTTTTTGCAAATCAGATGACCAAGAAACCAATAGGAACTGTGAAAAGGATATGAACAGACAGTTCACAGAAAACAAAACACAATGGCTCTTACATGAGAAGATGCAGAGCTTTGTTTTTTAAAAATTTTGGTAAAATATACATAACATTTACCATTTTAATTTTAAGTGTACAGTTCAGTTGCTTTAGTATATTTATATTATTGTGCTACTATCACCATTATCCTTCCACAGAACTCTTTTCATCTTGCAAGACTGAAATCCTGAACCCATTAAACAATAACTCCTCACATTCTGTCCTCTCCTGCTTCCTGACAACCACCATTGACTTCTGTCTCTCAGAATTTGACTATGATGTCATATATGAATGAAGACAGTATTTGTCCTTTTGTATCTGGCTTATTTCACTTATTATAATGTCCTCAATGTTCATTGTAGCATGTGTCAGGATTTCCTTCCTTTTTTAGGCTGAATAATATTCCATTGTATGTACGCTACATTTTGTCCATTCATCTGTTGATGGACACTTGGATTGCTTCTATCTTTCAGCTACTGTGAATAATGCTGCTATGAACATAAGTGTACAAACATCTCTTCAAGTCCCACTTTCAGTTCTTTTATATACCCAGAAATGAAATTGCTGGGTCATAAGATAATTCTGTTTTTAATTTTTGAGGAACTGCCATAATGTTTTACACAGTGGCTGTAACGTTTTACATTCCCACCAAGAGTGTATGAGGGTTTCAGTTTCTCCACATCCCTGCCAACACATTTTCTCAGAGCTTTACTGTTAATAAAAGAGATGCAAATTTAAACCACACCGAGATATCATTTTTCACCTATCAGATTGGCAAAGATCAAAAAGTTTGATAACTATCTTGGCAAGAGTGTGGAGAACAAGGATTTTTGTACACTGCCTGTGTGACTGAAATCCGTACAACCTCTATGACAAACTTAGTAATATCCTCAACTTATATATACACACACCATTTGACCTAGCAATGAAAATTTTTGTATAACTTATGAGGTGATATGAGGTGATTCCCCCCATAAGTCTAGTCTAATAACCACCAACCTGACACCATACATATTTATTACAATATTATTAATTATATTCCCTATGCTGTACTTTACATCCCCATAACTATTTAGTAACTGCCAATTTGTATTCTTAATCCCTTTACTTTTTTCACCCAACCTCCCACCCCCACTCTCTATCTGGCAACCATCAGTTCGTTCTAGGTATCTGAGTTTGTTTCTGTTTTATTTGTTTATTTTGTTTTTTAGATTCTACATATAAGTGAAATCATATGGTATTTTTGACCTAGCAATTTCTAAGAAAGTATCCTATTTGCCCATGTTCTTAGTTACATACAGAGAGATAGTTGTTTCACCATTGTAAGTGGAAAGATTAAAAACAACCTGTTCTTTTCCGGTTTTTGTGGTGCTAGGCTCCGTGAGCAGCCAAGTCTCCTGTGACACCCTCTACCAGGGGGTGTGGGAAGTCCTGCCCAGAAACCAGCACAAGTGCTGGAAGCTTTTGGAGGCAATAGAGCTATAGATCAGATTGGAAAATTGTGACTCTCAGAAGGACAAATGCTTCTCAGGCACTGTCAAGCTTAAATCCAGCCCCTGCCCCATATTCTTCATCTGTGTTCTGGGAGACCAGCAGTACTGTGATGAGGCCATGTGATGTGGATATCCTCCACCTGGACATATCGGCTCTGGAGAATTCAACAAGAAACTGGTCAGGAAGCTGGCCAAGAAGTACGATGCCTTTTTGGCGTCAGAGTCTCTGATCAAGCAAAGCCACGAATCCTGGCACCCAGGCCTGAATAAGCCCGGCAAGTTCCCTTCCTTGCTGACACATGTGAAAACATGGTGGCCAAAGTGGATGAAGTGAAATCCATGATCAAGTTCTAGATGAAGAAGGTGCTGTGTCTGGCAGTGGCCGTTGGCCACGTGAAGATAACTGATGACAAGCTTCTGTATAACATCTACTTAGCCATCAGTTTCCTGGTGTCATTGTTCAAAAAGGACTGGCAGAATACTCAGGCATTAAATTATATCAGAGCACCATAGGAAAGCCCCAGCACCCGTACTAAGACACAGCTTAATAAACCATGCAACTACCATTAAAAAGCAACAACAAAATGATCCAAATGTTGATCCAAATTAAAGATTAAATGAATGAAACTGAAGAAATATTCAAATGATGGTGTCTTTTATTATAATTACTTCACTGGATAACAAACTGTTGGAGAGCAGGGGACTGGTTTTTGTAGGTCCAAATGGACCTTCAATAAATATTGATTAAATTAATGAAATTACTTCTCAGCCTTTGGTAGGAACCCCCATTGAATGAGGGAATTGGCAGGCAACTCAAGAAGGTTAAGTGGCTTCATTCATATATGTACTACCTATTCCTCATGTGCAAATCACAGCAGTAGGCACTGTGAAATATACTGAAATCGAAGAATTGGATCTACCTTTTAAGAATTTAAGATCTAGTCAAGGACTCTGGCAGACATTAAAATTAACAAGCTTTTAAAATTTTCCTTTCAATGATATCAATGGAGACCATTGTTCTGGTGGATAAATTGAGGCACTGGTCAGAGAAGCAGTTTCTCAAAGGACATACAAAATGTCAGAAGAAAGGTGCTGATTAAAGTAGAAGTCATCCTTCCATTTGTGCCCCATCCTTAGTGCCCTAGGAGACTCATTTCAAGGGACCCACTTCCCACAAATACCCTCCCTATACACTGGATCAGCCTTCTCTAAAGTGTGTGACATTACAGGTCCTGCGAAATGCTACTCTAGAAAAGGATTCCCTAATGTAAAATGTCTGTGAAAGCTTTATATGTTAGATTATGGTTCCCCGTGCACATAGGCATTTTTTTACCCCTAGCTTTGTCCACTGAGAAGGCCTGAGAGCAGTGACACTCCATTAGAAAAAAGCACACTGAGCTTCTTTTCAAAATTGTGCTGAAATCCACATACCGTAACATAAAATTAACATTTTTTTTTTTTTTTTTAGTTTTTATTTTATTTTTGACAGAAAGAGAGAGAGATACAGAGACAGAGAGAGAACTGAACTGTGGGAACTCCTCAGTTCAGCATGTGGGTCCTCCTGGGCTGGAGCCGGGATTCGATCCTGGGTCCTCAGGACTTCAAAGCGAGTGCTTAACCCGCTGAGCCATCCCGGCTTTCCCAAAATTAACATTTTAAAGAATAAAATTCAGTGTATTTAGTACATTCACAATGTTTTGTAACCAATACCTCTAGTTCCATAACATATTCATCATTCCAGAAGAAAACCCAATAAGCAATCACTCCCCATCTCTCCACCCTAGCCCCTGACAACCATAAAAACCAATGTTTTCTGTCTCAATGGATTTACCTATTGTAGATATTTTACATAAAAGGAATCATACACTGTATGGTCATTTGTGTCTGACCTCTTTCACTTAACATATTTTTAAGGCTCATCCATGTGGTAGCATGTGTTAGTATTTCATTCTTTTTATGGCTCAATAATGTTCCATTGTATGGATATACTCCATTTTGTTTATCTAGTACATTGATTTTTAAGTTTTAAGAAGAAAATAAACCTGTCTACCTTTGTTTAATGATTCTGCAACCTCTCTGCAGCAACACTTTAACATCACCTAGAAGCATTCTTTGGAAAATACTGTACGAGATATTTGCTGATGGCAATGGTCAGGCTTAAGTGAAAAGGGGCCACTTAATAATAAAGTATACTTAATAGCTCTCCAGAAAGTGTTTATTATTTGGTTATTCTTTCAAGTCTGTGTTTTAATTTTTAAAAACTATGCCAGCTGTTTCATTTTCTCCTTGGAAGACCCAGCAGGAGAGTTTAATAGCCTCTCCCGTTTCTTCATCCAGTTCCCATCTCTTTGCCAATCCCCCTTTAGTAAATGCTGTTGGTAACATCCCTTTACAGGAGTGGTACACTCATTCTCCAGCTGCTGTGTTGACTGTTCATGGCTCACAGCTTCACCTTTCTCTAGAGAATTGTCCTCAGCTTGTGTGAGCAGCTTTGCCCAGAGATGCCTGGGAAATCATGCTCCTTCTTCCCCACTGCCCACTGCCCCACAGCCCACGAATGACTGAAGCTCTCTTGCTTCTGAGAGGAATAAACCTTGTGGTGAATTTTATGTTCCAGAGCTAAAACCAACAGGGTCAGATTGAGGCTAGACTTAGCTGAACCAACATCTTTGCTTGCCTTCTTCACCTGCCCTATCCTGTTCCCCTCACTGCCCTAATAAATCCTTTGCACAATAATCCCTGTGTCAGGCTCTGCATCTGGGGGACCCAATTTAAGATATCCCTGTGGGCAGTCCTGAATCCCAGAGGGACTTCCTCCTACTAGCAGCAGCCACACAGCTTGTCCAGAACCCTACATACTGCACCTCCTCCAAGAAGGCTTGCAGGGATGTGAACACTCACTCACTCACTGGCAGCACGTTTGTTTGTTTAATAATAAGGAAGTTGGATGCCTACTCTGGTCAGGCACTGGGCTAACCGCTTTATGTACATTAGCTCATTGAATCCTCCTAACAACCTGATTAGGTAAATACTATTGTATTCTTACAGATAAAGAAACTGAGGCTCAAAGAGGTTGTAGTGCTTGCTCACCCAGTAAGAGTGATGGGAACTGTGGAGGATATGTCTGATTTCATATCCTTGTATTTAATCACTAGATTCTAACCTATACTACAACATCTGAACATTTTTTTATGGCTCTGTTAACCCTAGACAGTGAGACTATACACAAAGCAGAGAGCTATGTGTTTTTGTGTCTGCTCCTAACAGATTGCACTGAGGGCTTCCTCTTATGAAAATCCCTCCTTGAGGGTCTGCTTCTCAAGCTGAGAAGTATGACTGACCTTAGAACTAGCCCCCACCCCTCCAGCATGCCTGCCCTAGAAGGTGAGGTGAAACCCTTTGCCTCTGAGCTCTTGGGGCATATTGTTTTCCTTGAGACCCCATCAAACCTGCAGCTGCAAGCATCCCTGCCTCCCGCTTCACTGCAGAGCGGGATCTGCATTGCTGAGAACAGCAGCAGTGGGAGGCAGCTCATCACTTCCCTGGAGAGGCCTCCTGGGTTCACAGAAGAAAGAGCAGGCACTGAAGTGTGGGACGGAGGATGAAACCTGGGCCAAGTGAAGAGGGGAAAATGACTAGTGGGAGAAGATTGAGGGAAGGAGAGAAGTTTGGAGGAGGAGGTAAGGTGCTGGGAACTGAGCAGGTAACTGTTCTTCATTCATGCAACAAATTGTTTTAACCATCTACAATGTCCTAGGGCCTAGGCACTGTTCTAGTGACTGAGAGGATACAATAGTGGACAAATAAAAAACCCTGCTTTAATGGGGCAGCATGGGAATAACAATAAAAATAATCACAATGACATGTTAAACAGAAAACCTTTGCGGCCCAAACCTTTTCTGAAAGAAAGGGTTTAAGTGAGCCATATGCTAGCTAGAAAAGGACCACGTTCTCAAACACAGTTTAACCCACCAGAGGCAGATCTAGATGGAGAAGAACATGCTGGCAGTCCAGGAGCTGGGGGTGGGTGTGTGGGTGGGTGTGGGTGGGGATCCTTCACACAATGGGTTTGGGGAAAAAAAGATGCAAGTTGTTTTGGAAGAACTTACATTGGCTGTAGATGGGAGGAGGTGGTGAAGCTGGGCAGTTCTAGGATGGCTGCATAGACAGTAAGGAAGAAATATTTCCTACTTCTGGATAGGATGTGGGATGTGGGACAGCTCACATATAAGCAGGATGAGGTGGAGTCTGGTGGTTTGCTATTTTATATTTAGATAGTCATTTGGAAGTTGATTGAAAGTTTTAACATGCATTTAGGAATGTGAGCAGTCTTTGTTGGTTTTGGCCTGCAGCTCTGCTAACATATTTCTCTTCCTCCCACCTTTTGGCCTGTCATAATTTTTTTTTTTTTTTAAGATTTATTTTATTGCTTGAGAGGTGAGTGAGAGAGAGAGAGAGAGAGAGAGAGAGAGAGAGAGAGAGAGAGAGAGAGACCCAGAGCAGTCTCCATAGTTGTACATCATCAGTTGTACATACAGGTGGATGTGGGGTCCAGCGGGGAGGAAACCAAGCTGGGGACCTCCCGCATGGGAGGTGAGAACCTTCACCATGGTAGTTACCAGTTGCATGTCGCAGTTCAGCATATGGGTCTGCATGGGCTGAGGCCAGGATTTGATCCCCAGACCTTGTGGTTGCAAGGCAAGTGCTCAACCAGGCACTCCCAGTTAGTTGTTTGGTTTTTTTTTAGCATTTACTATGGAGTCAAGCATTTTATCTTTTCCTCACAATAATCTCAGGCATTTGATACTACCGTATTATTAACCCATTTTTACAGATGATGACAAGGAGACGCAGAGTAACCAAGGGACTGCCCAAGGTTACACGCAGTTAGAGTAGGGTTCCCCATCTCCTTTGAGAATGAGAGCAGGGATTCTCAGGCTCCCAATTAAGGGCAATGGTTTTGGAAAGTATGTTCTTATAGAAAAAAACTCAAACAATATAGATAAAACTTAAGTTCTCCTCGCCTTTCCCCATTTTTAGCAGTCTCTGCCCCAGGGTGTCTTCCTTTCTAATCCTGTTCTTACCAGTTCCTACGCATACTATGTGTCCATAAACATTATTTTTGACAGGAGTGACTTCCCATACATACAGTCTACAAGTTGCTTCTTTTCCCTTAACAAAATGTATTGCACACCCTTTCCTACTGTACATACAGTTCTACCTGGTTCTAACCAGAGCATCCATTGCATGGATATGCCTAGTTTATTTCTCAAGTACCCTAAAGTGAGAGTGTTTCCAATTTTTCGCTATTACAAACAATGCTGCCATTCACAACTTTTCCAGAAGCTCCACAGATCCTCTTCCCACTGCAGAGTTAGAAAGTTTCTTCCGAAAGGACTCACATGCTGAAACTTCGGAAAGCACCACCAATTGACAATCCAACCGTAGCTGCTTATGCTCTCAGGCAACATCTGTGATCCCCCCCATGCCCATCCCCCGCAAGGATTTTGTTTTGTTTTGTTCCGGAGAAAGGCAGCTGCCCCAGGTCACCGCCTGAGGGTTAAACAACCCTAAACCTGAAACCTGTAGTTCCAGAAAAATGAGCCTGTATCTTTAAGACGTATTGGTTCCTTTGGGAGTTGTAGTTTTGCGGCCAACAGAGCCGCCTTCTCGTCTCACCTTCCTTCTCCAACTGAAGAAAGACACTCGCTGCCTTTTCGGAAACTGGTGCCCTCCCCATATCTGCTGCCGTGATAGTTGGGAGCCGGTTGTTTTGAGAGGACAAGCCGGGGCTAGTGGAGGAGTAAAACTACATGTCCCAGGGTGCACAGCGAAGGGACGCGCATAGCGCGTTAAAGAGCCCGCCGAGCTTGGCGGAGGCAGGTAAGTGGGTCTGCGCGAGTTCGGCTTCGCACACCTCAACACCTCTCGCCGCTTCCTGGCCCATCATCTCCGAGAGACGGGTCTGACGCAGAGAGTCTCCGGGAACGGTCGCCCACTGGCTGTAGGGGGCGACTGCAGGTGCTGTTACCCCTTTGCCTGAGTCTTTCAATGGGAGTTCCGGGACCTGGGAAAGCTAGGGACAGGGAAGGGATACGTACCCCAGGGGCTTTTCACCCCAGCTGCAGGTGGGGGTACTGGATGCCAGTGCTGCTGATTTTGCTTTGAGACCGCTTTTTCTGCCTCAGTTTGTCCCATGGGGTCTCATTATGCACAAATCTCAATTACAGTAGTCTCCCTTTTATCCACGGTGTGAATTACCTGAGGTCAGCTGCCTGAAAATAGTAAATGAAAATTCCACCATTGTGAGAAGTTCTGAGTAGCCTGATGAAATCAACCCGGACCTGCTCCCCCTAGTCTAGATCTTAAATCACTCCTTTGTCCCACTTATCCGGCTATATATGCTACCAGCTGGTTAGTCGCTTAGTAGCCTTCCTTGTTGCCAGATCTGTCAGGTATCACTGTACTTGTGTTCAAGTAACCCTATTTTACTTTTTAATGGCCCTAAAGCACAAGAGTAGTGATACTGGAGATCCAGGCATGTCAAAGAGAAGCTGTAAAGTGCTTCCTTTCAGTGAAAAGGTGAAAGTTCTTGACTTAAGGGAAGAAAAAAAATCCTATGCTGAGGTTGCAAAGGTGTATGTAGGAACGAATCATCTACACTTGATCTTAGCCAAAAGATTGAGCAACAGTGAAACAAATCTATCTGAAATTGTGAAAAAGAAAAAAAGAAATTGATAGTTTTGCTGTTGCACCTCAGACTGCAAAAGTTACAGCCCCAGTGTGTGATAAATGCTTAGCTAATAGGGAAGACATGAGCAGAAAATGTATTCTGATTGATGGCAGTGTGTTGCACCAGGAAATGTTGAGTCTGTACAAAGACTTCAGCAAGGGATCCCCTGAAACCAATGGCATCATGCCATTTACTGCAAGTAAGGGATGGTTACACAGATTTAGGAACAAATTTGGACTGAAAAACATAAAAATTACTGGAGAGATGCAATCTACTGGTCAAGAAGCTGCTGCCACATTTCCAGCAGAATTGAAGTTGATTAAGGAGAAATGATGCCATCCAAAGCAGGTCTTCATAGGCATGTGTGTTTGTATAGGACAAAGCATAATACAGTAGACCAGGGGTATCCAATCTTTTGGCTTCCCTGGGTCACATTGGAAGAAAGAATTGCCTTGGGTCACATATAAAACCCACTAGCAGTAAGGATAGTTGAGCTAAAAAATAAAAAAAAAGCCAAAATAAATTCATAATGTTTTAAGAAAGTTTATGAATTTGTGTTGGGCTGTATTCAAAGCTGTCCTGGATTGCATGTGGCCTGTGGGCTGCAGGCTAGACAAGTTTACAGTAGACTCTGTTAACCAGAACTCAAGCAACTGGCAAATGTTTTTGTTGGTTGCTAGAGATTTTGCCGGTTGCTTGAGAGTGCTGTTGCTTGAGTTCCAATTAACAGAGAGTCTACTTATATTTATCTGGCATCTACTAATCCCCATAGGTGCCAGTTACCTGAGAGTCTACTCTGTGTGTGTGTGTATATGTATATATGTATATATGTGTATATATGTGTGTGTGTATATATATATATGTATGTGTGTGTGTGTATATACACACACACGTACATATAGTGCTGTACCATTTGTGGTTTCAAGCATCCATTGGGGGGGGTCTTGGAATGTATCCCCCGTGGGTAAGGGGGACTGCTGTACTTGCCTTTTGTGTAATTTACAATGTGGTTTTATTCCCAATCAACTTTCTTCCACCTTTTCCTTTCAGAAGGCAAATCAGTTTTTTCTCTTTAAAGCTCTAAACTGTGGGGAAGCCGGGATGGCTCAGTGGGTTAAGCACTCACTTTGCAGCACCAGGGACTGGGGATCGAATCCCGGCCCCGGCCCGTGCAGACCCATATGCTGAACTGGGGAGCTCCCCCAGTACAGTTCTCTCTCTGTCTGTCTCTGTCTCTGTCTCTCTCTCTCTCACTCTGTGAAAAACAAACAAATAAATAAATAAATATTAAAAAAAAAAAAAAGCTCTAAGCTGCAAGGTTTCTGCCCTACCTCTCTTCAAAAAACATATCTGAAGAGGCCTTATTTTATTCTGTCCCTGCTTCTCTTTCCCTGTCTTAATTTTGGGCAACATGTGGCTGAGGACATTAAATAATATTTCAACTTGGCCTCAGTATTGAAAGTGGGAAGAATATTGGAATACAGGCCTATTTTCTTTTCTAAGTTTTCTGTACAGATGTCAGGTATGACAGAAGGCAGAGGCTCCATAGGAGAGATGTCTTGTTCCTACAGGGTGGTTAAGAACATGAACCTTAGACTTGGAAACACCTGGTCTGCCTGTACTAGCTGTGTATGACCTTGGGCAGACTATTTCATATTTTTAAGCTAGTTTCCTTACTTCTACCATGAGTGTGGTAAGATCCAACTCATAGGAAGGAATATTGAGTGGGTCATATGAGCTGATACTACAATTCCTTTGGCATGGTGTCTGAAAAAAGCTCTCAGTATTAGCTACAAGTATCATTCCATTTTCGGCTATCATAAAATGCCC
>PVKE010006821.1:39298-52984 GCA_004027555.1 Craseonycteris thonglongyai
AACTGTGGGAACTCCCCAGTTCAGCATGTGGGTCCTGCCTGGGCCGGAGCCGGGATTCGATCCTCGGTCCTCATGGCCTCAAAGCGAGCGCTCAACCCGCTGAGCCGTCCCGGCTTTCCCCATAAAATGCCCTTTTGACTGATCTGGTAAAGCATGTTACTCAGCCTGGCTTGATTTCCATAGGCTTTCACTGATTTTTTTCTTCTTCAGGGGTATCTTTAACCCAGAGAATATTTCAGAGCCCGATTTCCACCTACTTAAGGGCCAAGTTAAACTTTTCTGTTCCCTTTCCCTGCTGGAGAGAACTAGCATTCATTGAGCTCCTGCTGTGTGCCACATATTTTATGTTTTACTTAATACTGACAACAGTCCTAGGAGGTTGCTATTGTTGGCCCCAGTTTTTAGATTAGAAAACTGAGGCTCAGAGAGGTTAAGTAACCTGTTTAAGGTCACACAGAAAGAGGCAGAGATGGGTACAGAACTCTGGGGGCTTATTCCCAGCCTAGAACTGTTCCTCTGCCCCAGTCTCTAGTAGAATAGTCTAGATAGGGCTGCCATCCATGTCTGGCCAGGACCTGTCACCTGCCTACGTATATTTCTCAGTCACTGTTAGAGACCAAGACTGGGTTTAGACCTTTGGACTCTCCTTGGGGCATTTCTTCTTTGCTGTTTTTCATCACCTTTGCTTGGGACCAAACATTATCACCATTATCAGAATAAGAATTGGAGAGACCCAGTCATGGCTGCAGTATCTACTAGCATCTGTAAAGTGGACAGAATACTTACCCTGCAAGGGTGTTGTGGGAATGAAAAATCATTGTGTCTTAAGTCTGGGCCAGAGTGGGTGAGCTTAGTCCTAGTGGCTATTACCATTGATGTCATCCTCATTTCACTGACACCTTGTATTGAGCACTGGACATATATTTATTCCATTAGTTCTTTTTTCAATCCTACAAAGTAGGTTCAGTGTAGTGGGCTCTGGAACCAAAGGGTCTGCCACTTGCTAGCTGTGTGACCTTGGGTACCGTATTTTCCGGCGTATAAGACGACCGGGCGTATAAGACGACCCCTAATTTTACAGTTAAAACATAGGTTTAGGCCTATATTCGCTGTATAAGACTACAGCCTCGGCAGTGGGGGGTAGTCTTATACAGCGAATATAGGCCTAAACCTATGTTTTAACTGTAAAATTAGGGAGTCGTCTTATACGCCCGGTCGTCTTATATGCCGGAAAATACGGTATGTGACTTTAATCACTCTGTCCCTCAGTTTCTTCGTCAGTTATTCTTTAGGATAAAGATAAGAGTTTCTTACAGTGATTTTTCCTTTGGAAGGTGCCAAGAGGGTGATGACATTGTACTCCCCATATTGGTTCAGGTTAGACTTATTAAGGGATTAGATTTATTAGGGGAGGGAAAAAGAGGAGGGAGCTAGAGGAAGCAGGGAGAGCTATCACTCTGCTACCTATGCAGGAGCACTGGAAGGAAGGAAGGGAGGGAGGGAGGGAGGGAGGGATAGGTAGGAAAGGTCTCAGACTGCAGTGCTGTTCTAAGACAATTACTTTTGGGTTGGTGGAAAGTCCTGAGCTCTAGAATTCCTCATCTTGCATGAATCCATCTGCCTTCATGTTCCTGCTGTGCTGAGTCATTGGTTGGGAGTAGTTGGTGGGAAGCATGGCCTCCATGTGAACAAGCTGGGGGCATCTGCCAATTATACTCTCTGCTGCAGGAGGCCTGAAAGGTTAGGAGTGCCAAAGATCACACAGGGACTTGGTGGAATCTCTCACTGCCCCTTTTATTGGGAAGGCCATCTGGGCATCTTGGGGAATGCCTTTGCCCTCAGGTGCCTGGCCAAGATTTCTAGCTCAGATTTCCCCTCTGGATTTCCCTCCTGGGCTGAGCAGGGAACAAAACAGTTTCTGTTAGTGGTGGAGGCTTTCCCTGAAAGCTTGTGGGAGGGCGGGTGTTGCTAAGTGGTGATATCTGTCAACCTTAATCATAGGCTTGGTGGCAGCAGAATCTGGCATAAGAAGAAACTTGCTGAGCTTCAGGTTTCCTGCCAGCTCTGACTGGGGAGTGGGCTGACTACTGGACATGTGTTCCGAGCGCCTTTGGAACGGCGTGGAGCTAGCTCTACCATCACTTCTGATGCACGGGGGGTGCTGGAGAGAGGCAGTGGGGGTGGGGTGCTTCGTGGGACAGCAGGTAGATGCAGCTGTCTTAGGGAGGCTGGGGCTCTGGAGTCAGACTGGTTTCCAGTCTGGTAGGGAAGGAGTGTTTGGGTGATAGGAAGTGGTGGAGCCATAGTTTGGAGCTCACCTTCCTTTTACTTTCTCAGAGTGTCCTAGAGGAAGATGACTGACAGGTAGGATTCCAGCATCCTTCAGGTTTGGAGCCTCTGGGAGGAGGAGGTCCTCTCTGAGATCCCTGTAGTGGGCACTGTTGGCACTTTGCCCAGATCCCTTTGACCAGCTCCCTCATTCTCCAGGGAATTGTCCTTAGCCTTAGGAGCCTGGGAGGTTAGACCCCCCCCTCCCCCTAGCTCACAGCCAGGGGGATGTGAATGATGAGGGCCTGATGGTACAGAAAGGGTAACACTTTGTTTTAAGATGAAACCCATGGTCTCCCCCACCCTGCTCCCCTTAGACTTCCTTTCCTGAGGAAATCGCATGTGCCCAGATTGAGAAATTCAAAGATACACTTATCACATGACCCAGGATTCTCACACCGGGGTATCGACCTGGAGAGATGAAGTCTTATGTTCATACTAAACCTGCACATGAATGTTTATAGCAGCTCTACTCATGATTGCCAAAGTCTGAAAACAGACCACATGTCCTTCAGTGAGTGGATGGAGAAACAGATTATAGAAGGTCTGTGCAATGGAATACTGCTTGGCAAAAAAAGAGAAAGAACTGATTTGCACGGCCAACTTGGATGAATCTCAGAAGCATTTTGTTGAGTGAAAGAAGCCAACCGCAAAAGATTACATTCCAACTCTAGCTATGGAGAACTGATCGATGGTTGTCAGGGGTGAGGATGGAGGGTGTGACTGCAAAGGGGTAGCATGTGGGAGTTTTTTTGGATGTAGAAGGTGATGACCACAAGAATCTACACATATGTTAAAATTCATAAAACTATGCACCAAAAAAATCAATTTTAGGGTATAATAACCTAAAAAACACCGCATATCCCCCTATCTCTGCCTCAGGAAGCCTCTCAACTTTGGCCAGTATGGAACAGCCAAAGGGGGTTGATTGGACGGTCATCGTCCTGACATGCCAGTACAAGGACAGCGTCGAAATCTTCCAGAGAGGTAGGGGACTGTCCCTCCCCACTCTGCCCTAATGTAGAGTCCCCACCATACCCCTACAGCTCCAGGAGTCAGGCAGACCTGGGCTCAAACCCAGATTCTGCTGCTTCCTAGCCATGTGACTTTAGATACATCATGTCAATTTATTGAGACTCAGTTTTCTCCTGTGTAAAATGGGAATAATTGTACTTAACTTCACAGAGTTGGGCAAAGATCTGATGAGCTACTACATAATAAGCTACTGAGTCAAAGAAGAGCAAATAATGATTATCAGTAGGTTTGCTTTGGGCGCTTAGGGCCAGGGCTGGGAGGCTGGAGGGCAGGTCTCAGCTCTGTTCTGACTGCAGAGTTGGAAGTGCGGCAGAAGCGAGAGCAGATCTCTGCTGGGACGCTGTTACTGGCTGTGGAGGACCCTGAGACTCGTGTGGGCAGTGGAGGAGCCACTCTCAATGCCCTGCTGGTGGCTGCTGAACACCTGAGTGCCCGAGCAGGCTTCACTGTGAGTGCTAATGTTGTTCCTTTGGTATTTAAATGGATTTGTGTTGGGGTCTGTCCCTGGACAAGAGGATGCCATCTTTGAGTACCTTCTGCCCAGGCCTCTGTCAACAGGGCTTCTCCACTCTTGACAGGTAGTCACATCTGACGTCCTACACTCAGCCTGGATCCTCATCCTGCACATGGTTAGTAGAATGCCAGGCAGAGTGCCGTGCAGAAGGCTGGAACCATCAGTCCTCAGGGTTGGATGGGACTTGCAGGGTGTTGTAACTTTGTGTGTGTGTGTATGAGTGTGTGTAAGATTCATTGTGCAAATCCAGAAGCATCGGAATCAGAATTGATCTAAGTGTCCCAAAATAGGGAACTGGTTAAATATAAATAGCATGTCCTCCTGGTGGAGTATCCATCTAGCTCGATGCATTGACTGGAAAGAGACTTACCAGCTCTGTTACCTTGGGCAAGTCACTGGACTCTTTATAGGCCTCAGTTTCCTCATCTGTAAAATGAGGATGGGAACAGTTCCTGCTTCATGTGGGTGTGCTGAGATGATCTGACACTTAAGGCGGGGCCCAGCTTTATATAGTTCCCAGCCTTATTTCCCCAGTTTTGTGTGTGTGAGTGTGTGTGTGTGTGTGTGTGTGTGTGTTGTCTCTACCTTTTCAGAATCTCATTAAAAAAAAAATGAATACAAGTTTAAAAGGATATACTTCAAAATGAGGGCAATGGTTATTACTACAGAGGGATTGTTGTTTCTCTTTTTGCATATTTGCATTTTCTAACTTTTTGCCATAATTATGTAATTGAAAAAATTTTATGAGAAAACACTTTCTATAAGTCCTCTAGCTTTATGTCTGTTTTGCCCTTGCACAGCCTGTCGGGTATCCCCAGGCTCTCTGTCCCAAGGGCTCTTTGCCTGTCCCTGCTTCCACCCCAGGGCCGAGACTTCCCCTTTGATGACTGTGGCCGGGCCTTCACCTGCCTCCCTGTGGAGAACCCCCAGGCCCCTGTGGAGGCTGTGGTCTGTAACCTGGACTGCTTGCTAGACATCATGAGCTATCGGGTGAGGCCGGCAGTTGTCATGGGGCATGGTCCATCTTTCACTGTATCGTGAGTTGTATGTAGTCTTTGCTGGCTCAGACAGGGGACAACAGGAAGAATGGCTTGGGAGTGCCCAAAGTTAGTTAGAGCTTCAGAAAATAAGTGTTGGCTACACTGCGGGGAGGTGTGGCCCTGGGAGGTGGGCAGAAGATCTGGGGAGGCCCCAGTTCCCTTAGCAGCTAGCATCTCACTGGAGCACAGGGACCGGCTGGGACTGGGCTATGTGGGAGCAGAGGGAGGCCTGGGCCAGGCCACCAGCTGTACTCTCTCTCCTGCAGCTGGGCCCAGGCTCCCCGCCAGGTGTGTGGGTCTGCAGCACCGATATGCTGCTGTCTGTTCCTCCCAACCCAGGTGAGCCTGAGAAGGCGTGGGACTACCTTCTCTTGTCATAGTCAGAGGAGGGCTCTGCCTTCCCTCGCCCACCACCTCTGGGCCTGGCCTGCTGCCCTATTCAGGAGGGAAGCTATAGGACATGGAGGATAAAGTTCAGAGTCAGAGACAGGGCTTCCCCTGCTGGGCCTCAGTCTGCCAGTCTACAGAATGGATGGCTGTGGAGGAATTTTGGGAGGGGAGGCATTGTCTATTCTCCATGGACAAGCCATTTGGCTTGGAAACCATATTTCCCTTTTAGAGGTGCCTGGATGCCCCCTGCCTTGAGCTTTTGCCTTTACTTGGCTGGGGAGTCCCCTGCCTTGGGTTGGGGCCCCCAGGGAACCTCCTGAATGCCCTACCCACAGGGATCAGCTGGGATGGCTTCCGGGGAGCCAGAGTGATCGCCTTTCCAGGGAGCGTGGCCTATGCCCGGAACCATGGTGTCTACCTCACCGACTCTGAGGTAGGATCATCCCTGGGGTGGTGGTTCAGCCAGCTGAGCCTACCTGGGATGGCATCCTGGTCCTGCGCTCTGAGCAGCCACTGGTTCTGGACTTTCTGGCACAATCTGGATTCGTAGGAGTTTCCCCCATGGCAACAGCTCTTTTGCTCACTTAGTCTTTTGTGAAGCTTGAATTGCACAGGAACCCTGTGCCAGGCTGTGTGCTCAGACTGGGACTGAAGACCTTCAAAGCCTGCCCTCTGTTGTCAGAGATGGGACAAGAGAGCTCCCTGGGAGCTGGTCCTGTCAGGCACGCATCCAGGGTCTTCATTTGGAGAAACCCTTCCTGTGTCCCCTGCCCCATGTTCCTGACACTCTCTTGCTCCCATCTGTCCCTAACTCTGTTTTCTCCCCTCACACAGGGCTTCGTTTTGGACATTTACTACCAGGGCACTGAGGCAGAGATACAGCGGTGTGCCAGGCCTGATGGGCGGGTACCATTGGTATGGCTGCAGCCTGGTTTGGGAGGCTTTGCGGACCCCATAGGAAAGGAGGGAGAGTTTGCTTTCCTGCCCAGGGCAGAGCCCCACTCCTTCTAGAAGATTCTGTGGCAGGATAGGACCAGAATCTGAGGTGGTCTGGAGCTGGCATTCAGAGGAGCAGGTGGTGCCAGAATCTGAGGAAGGGGTCTTGTCCTGGACGAGACAGGATGGAAACAAAATGTGAGCGAGTTCAGGAATGTAGTTGGGAAGAGTCTAGAACCCGACTCAGGGGATCCTTCTAGCATGAAGGACAAGGATAGGAGTGGTGTGGAAGGGCCTGTGTCTAGACCATGGGGAATATAGAGAACTAGGTTTGGAAGGAGGCCTGAAAATTGAGGTGGGATTGCTCCAGAAGGTGCCTGTTGAGGGGTTTCTTGGTGGGAGTTGTCCCCAGTAAGCCTGGAGTCTGGGTGCTAGAGTGGCCCAGAAGGTGAAGGACCTGCCTGGCATGGCAGCCAGCCTCGCTTAGCCCATCTGCATATGTCGTCCCCAACTCAGGCCCCAAGCCTGGCTTCAGGGTCCTCCCACATGACCCTCATTAGGGTTCCTTTAGGTCTCTGGGGTCGCCTTCTTCTCTGTGGAGACTGCTGAACACCTCTTAGCCACCCATGTGAGCCCGCCTCTGGATGCCTGCACCTACATGGGCTTGGATTCTGGTGCCCGGCCTGTCCAGGTGACTGGGGCTGGGGGCTGGGGTCCCTAAACTGAGGGAGAGGCCCTGATACTGGCAACCTGGCTGTGTGACCTCAGGCTAGCCCTTTACCCTCTCTGGGTCAGCATCTCTGGGGATGGGACTACCCTATTTTGGCCTAGGAACACTCCAGTAACTGTGCTTCCTACCCTTGCCCCAGCTGTCTCTGTTTTTCGACATCCTGCTATGCATGGCCAAGAATGTGAGCAGGGAGGACTTCCTGGTGGGGCAGCCCCCAGAGATGGGGCAAGGTGACGCGGACGTCGAGGGTTATCTTCAAGGTGCCCGGGCTGAGCTGTGGAGGGAGCTTCATGGTCAGCTCCTCACCATGGGTGGGTACTGCCTCTTGGCTCTCTGGAGTGGGGAAACCATGGGAGTGACGACCCCCAGAGTGAGGCTGCTGGCTGCTTGGCCACCGGGCTCCTGGACCAGGCAGGCCTAGTACATGTACCAGACAATTACTCTTTCCAAACCCAGAGCCTTGTACCCTCCCTCCCCCAGATAACTCTCTTTCTTTCCTTCCTTTTGTCTCATTCTTGAGCTCCAGTTCTAGTCTTTCCACTTTCTAGCTGTGTGACTTTGGGCAGGTTGCTGAGCCTCTCTGGATCTCAGCTTCCCTATTGGCACAATGGGCTCATTGCCATGCCTGCCTTCCCAGGGCCTGATGAAGATATGTCTTCTAGTGGGCAGCCTGGCCTGTCATCACTGCAGCAGACATAGGGCTGCGGTCAGTGCTTGTGTCTTTACAGCATATGTCCCTGATGGCAGCTACAGCTACATGACCAATTCAGCCAGTGAGTTCCTGCAGAGCCTCACATGCCCTGGGGCTACCAGGGCCCAGGTTGTGCATTCCCAGGTGGAGGTAAGACTTTCCTGGAGGTAAGGCCAGCAGAGGTGCCTGAGGACAGGCAGGATAGGGGCTCCTGGGAAGGGGAGGGATAGCTCATGCTTGGAACAGATTACCTGTGAGTGTAGCTGTTATCCCCATTCCACACATGAGGCACCAGAGGTTCAGACAGGCTAAGAAACTTGCCTAAGACCATAGAGCCAGTAAGTAGCCAGGTCAGGATTTTGCATCCTGATTGAGAATGTAGAGAAGAACCCTCCACCCTTTCCTTGCGGTCTGCTTGGGTAGACAGACACATCTGAAGTGATGGGCCTAGGTGAGTGCAATGGTGCTGAGGAAGGGGGCAGGTAGAGTTCAGAGGTAGCCTTCATGAGATGGGGGTTGGGGTACCTTGGAAGGTGGGAGAGGTGTTCTGGGGGAGCTGCCATCTGGTGGGACTTCCATTACTGAGCTCAGATTTGCTCTGGAGGAAAATGCGAGAAAAGTGTACTCCTGGGGGAACAAATGCATGAACAGGGCAGGATGGGAGTCTACCTGAGGCTGGGGCCAGAGCAGGTGCAGAGAGGGATCTGGCTGGCTGATGGCATGGGCTGGCCTTGGCTGTGGAGGATCGTTGCAGCCCCCAGCCCTGGACCCTCACAACCTTCTCCCTGGCTTCATAGGAGCTGCAGCTATTGAGGGCTGGGAGCTCTGTGGTCAGCTGCCTGCTAGAGGGCCCAGTCCGACTGGATCCGGGGAGTGTCCTGCAGCACTGCCACCTTCAGGTGAGGCCTGAGAGGCCGGCAGAGGGAGGGCAGGGTTGCAGGGGCCAGGTGTTGTGTGTGTTGGGTGCCCACTCAGGATGCCCTCCCTCTATCCTGCTAGGGCCCCATTCACATTGGTGCTGGCTGCTTTGTGAGTGGCCTAGATATGGCCCAGTCCAAGGCGCTACACGGCTTGAAGCTGCATGACCTAATCCTGCAGGGACACCACATGCGGCTGCATGGCACCCCTATTCGTGCCTTCACCCTTGTTGGCCGTCTGGACAGCTGGGAAGTAGGTGCTTGCCCTACCTTACTTCACCCCCATCTTCAGGCTTTTGGGGACCCAGCAGCCTCAACCCAGCTCCCACTTCACTGTAGGGCTCTGAGTGCTAGACTGAGGGATAGGCCAGTAGAGTCTCCCTGTCCCTTTATTGCCCTTATCTGCTCTGACAGGCAGGCTCGGTGGAGATTTTTACAGGCCAGAGACTGAGGTTCAGAGAGGGAGGGGACCCACTTTGGGCTGCAGAGCCAGGTATGGTAGACTGGGCCTAGTACAGGGATTCTGCACCAAGTTGCAGGCACCTGGGCAGGGTGCTGAGACTCTAGGGCTGATGCAATATTTTAGAACTTGCTCACGTATGTGCACATCTGTCTTCCTGTCCCTTCCTGAGCAGCTCCTGGCCCTTTGGCCTTATTATCCCCCAACCCCTTCCTGTGGTCCCTGCAGCCCTATTTTCTCCTCTTCCCCCAGAGACAGGGGACAGGAACGTATCTCAACATATCCTGGAGTGAATTCTTTCAGAAGACAGGCATTCGGTAAAGTTGGCTGCAATGGGCCTCTGTGGGCCTTGGCAGCAAGGGCAGCCAGTTCTCCCAGGCTCATTCCCTCCCTTGCCCCAGAGCAGCACCTGCCCTCCCGCCAGCCCACAGGGACTGGGGTTGTTTCAGGCAGCCTGATCTTCCCCAGCACCTTACCCCTGGGCAGCTCCTAATCCGTGGCTATGTTCAGGCTTTAGTTTTGTTCACAGGCCTGGGAATGGAGGCAGGGCAGTTCTCCCCGAATTGCCTGCTGTGTCACCTCTGGAGTTTGTCCTGCCCCCGTGAATTAGCCAGCCCCCAGTTGGTGAGGAAGCAGGAGCCCTTGCTTCCCTCCCACTAATGTGCCTTCTCCCATCAGAAAGTGGGACCTGTGGGACCCAGGCACACCTCCCGCAGAGAGGTGTCTCCTCAGTGCCCGCCTCTTTCCTGTGCTTCACCCCTCGAGGGCCCTGGGGCCCCAGGACATGTTGTGGATGCTAGACCCCCAGGAGGATGGGGGCAAGGCCCTGTTGGCCTGGCGGACTTCTTGGCGTTTGTCCTGGGAGCAGCTGCAGCCATGTCTGGACCGGGCTGCCACACTGGCCTCCCGCCGGAACCTGTTCTTCCGCCAGGCCCTGCATAAGGCTCGGCATGTGCTGGAGGCTCAGCAGGACCTCAGCCTGCGCCCGTTGATCTGGGCTGCTGTCCGTGAAGGCTGTCCTGGGCCCCTGCTGGCCACGCTGGACCAGGGTAAGTGTGCTGGGAAGCCAGACCCTCCCAGTCACCTGCCCTCTGGGTTGATGACCTGAGGGTACTAGGGAGCCATGAGACTTCAAAGCAGGGAAGAGACACAGTGGAGTTTACTTTTGTTTCTGGGAAGCTTCATCCTTGTCAGTAGGGAGTTTGGTGAGCGGCTGAGGCCTGGGGCTGAGCCTCTGGTCCTAGGAACATCAGCAAACCCTCCCATGTTCTGTACTGGGTGTCAAGACAGAGGTGAAGAGCCCTAGACCCCCAGGGAGATGTGGCTGGCTCTGAGGGCTCAGGTAGCACCTCATTAATGGTCCTAGTAACTAGAAAATGATCCCCATTTAAGTTGTTCACCTACAGTCACACAACTGGTTGGTGGTGGTGGTGGTGGGGGAGCAGGGGTGCTGAAACTGAACCCAAGTGGTTTGACCCCTGAATCTGAGCTGTTAACCACTCTGGGCATCCAGGGTGGGGGGTGAGAAGGCATAGTTGGGCTGGGGCTGGGGTTGGCAGGGTGAGAACTTTGCCAGGCAGAAGAGTGGGGCCTGCATTCATAAGCACGCATACATTTTGGGCAAAAGTGAGGAAGTGTGAGGGATTGGAATTGTTTGGGGACTGTTGAATGTTCTCTGGGGGCAAGTGGCATTGGAGGTAGGTCCCCTTCCCAGCCACCCCTGACTCCTTGTTCCTCAGTTGCAGCTGGCACAAGAGATCCTGGTGTGGCAGCCCGGGCGCTGGCCTGTGTGGCGGATGTACTGGGCTGTTGGGCAGAGGGCCGAGGTGGTTTACGGAGTGGGCCGGCTGCCAATCCTGAGTGGATTCGGCCCTTCTCGTACCTGGAGTGTGGAGATCTGGTGAGGGGTGTAGAGGCACTTGCCCAAGAGCGGGACAAGTGGCTGAGCAGGTGAGCACCAATGTCAGAACCCTTGGAAAAGACCCTGGCCATCCGTGGAGGTGGAGGCCCACAGAGAGGTGGGGTGGGGTGCCCTAGAGTCACCCAGGGCAGTCAGGTCCCCAAACCCAGGCAGTCCACTCGGCTTGGGGCTCTATGCTGCCAACTATCTCTCCCTTCCCTCTTGGCAGGCCAGCCTTGCTAGTGCGAGCTGCCCGCCACTACGAAGGGGCTGGGCAGATCCTGGTCCGCCAGGCTGTGATGTCAGCCCAGCACTTTGTCTGCACGGAGCCAGTGGAGCTGCCGGCACCTGGGCAGTGGGTTGTGGCCGAGTGCCCGGCTCGCGTGGATTTCTCTGGTGAGTGCCTTGTAGGAGGGTAAGGATGAGAGCTACTCCTGAGCTGGGCTGGCTGCCCCCATGACCAGCTTAGTCTTCTGTTCAACTGCTGCAGGGGGCTGGAGCGACACGCCACCCCTTGCCTATGAGCTTGGTGGGGCAGTGCTGGGCTTGGCCGTGCGAGTGGATGGCCACCGGCCCATTGGGGCCAGGGCACGCCGCATCTTGGAGCCCCATCTGTGGCTGGCAGTGGGGCCTCAGCAGGATAAGATGGCCATGAAGCTAGTGTGCCGGAGCCTGGACGACCTGCAGGATTACTGTCAGCCCCATGCTCCAGGTCAGGGCACCCAGGACACACACAGCCAGCTGGGGGATGAGGGCAGAACTCTGGGGACTCTGCTGGCCATGGGAGCCTAGCCTGAGGGCAAGTCAGTCCAGTTGAGGAGCCCTGTCCAGGTATAGGACGTTGAGCTGGCATATTTGCCTGTGTTGGGGAACTGAGGCCTTTTTGTAGCGTGGTGATGGGCCTGTACTTCTGCTGAGTTTTTGTCCTACAGATGAGCCCCTTGTTGGGTTGGGAAATAGTGGAGATAAGATGGTGTGTTCTCTTCTGTCCTTGGAGACCAAATTCCTTGCTGGTCTCTCCGCAGGGGCCCTACTGAAGGCGGCCTTTGTTTGTGCGGGGATTGTGAGTGTCCACTCCAAGCTCTCGCTGAGTGAGCAGCTGCTACATACGTATGGGGGTGGCTTTGAGCTGCACACCTGGTCTGAGCTTCCTCATGGCTCTGGCCTGGGTGAGTGGGCCCTGTCCCTCTGCTGCTAATCATTCCATTCCAGTCCCCCAGCCTCACCTTGGATCCTCTTCTCTGCCTCTGCCCAGCTCAGGGAGTCAGTGGGGCTGGACTGGGCTGGGCAGAGCTGTTTCATGCCTGGTGCCCTCCTCCCTGCTCTGCAGGTACCAGTAGCATCCTGGCGGGCACTGCCCTGGCTGTCTTACAGCGGGCTGCAGGCCGGATGATGGGCACAGAGGCCTTGATCCACGCTGTGCTGCACCTGGAGCAGGTGCTCACTACAGGTACGGGGCTGTCCCTGGCAGAAGGGAGGTCACTGGCACTTTCCCAAGGGCCTCCAGGGACTCCCTTGGGCTTGCAGCCAGCCACACATGGTGCCACTCCTTCAAATGGTTAGAGCTTCCTTCTTATCACTCTGACCTTCACTGGTGGTTTTCAACTTGAAATGTTTCTACCTCAAAGGAGCTGGTATTTTAGTAGGAGTGCCTAGTAAGTGCCAGATTCTGTATTACATCTTTCATGTGTTTTAGGTTTATATGTTTATTCCTTGTGATTTTGTTACTATCCAGGGCTGCCCCTCAGGGCAGGGCTGGGCAGAACTGGGTTTGGAGTAGTGGATAGGACCTTCAGCCTGCCCTTCCAGCCAGCTTGCCCCTCCCTTGGGCTATGGTTATTTGTACTCACCTCTCCCACTCTCCATGGCCACATGGTGGTGGTGGGGGTGGGCGTGGGGTCGGGGGTGCTGAGAGCTCAGAACATGGCTGTGATCATAGCAGAATGTTACTAGCACCGGGTTTCTCTCTCCTTTTATAACTGTGGCCCCTTGGAATCCATGTACAATGGGGAGCAGCCAGAGGTTTGTCTGGCCTGATCCCAGGGTTCTCTGCTCATCCCTGGATGCCAGGCCTCACCTCCATTGTGACTCTGAGGAAACCGTCTGTCACAAAGATGTATACTTGTAGATGCCCGTTATGTTATCTTTTCTGGTCACTTTGCAGCCTAGCCTCCTCCTTTCATTGTAATGATTCATATCCCATAATAGGTTATCAGCAAGAGGGGCAGATGGGGAAACCTCTTCAGTTTTCTTCTGAGGTGTACCATTCAAATCTGTCATTTGGTCAATTGACTATTTATTGGGTATCTGTTCTGTGTAAGGCCCTGGGGGTAAAATGAGCAAAAACAGGGCCCTTGACCTCAAAAGTCACATGGTCTATTGGAGACATTTACAAATAGCCGCTTGAATGTATAATTATAAGCTGCTCTGGGTGCTCTGAGGAAAGAAGCACAATTACGTTTTTGACATTTGGGGCCTGACACTAACCACCATGTTCTGGCTGTAAAGTTCCTGATGCCTCCTGCTACTAGCATTTCATACTTTAAATCCTTGGACCATCTCAAGTTTTGTCATTTTTATAGAGCTGCAACAGGAAAAGGGATCCATACCTCTCATTACTAAAGCAAGATATGAACAAGCTTTTTCAAGTTTGATAAGGGATGCTGAAAGTTTATTTCCAACATTAGCACCCTTTATTAGAAAAGATAGTGCCGGGGAGTTAGGCTGCAGGAAAAGTCCTATATT
>PVKE010006822.1:0-22071 GCA_004027555.1 Craseonycteris thonglongyai
TCTCTCTCTCTCTCACACACACACACACACACACACACACACACAGAGTTACTTTTCCACACTTATAAAAAGGTTTAAATCAGGTAGTTTTATCTAGGGATGCATCTTTAGTTTTTTGGGGTTTTAAATTGCTTTATTTTTAGGATTTATTGTTTGAGAAAAGGTGAGAGAGGGAGAGGGAGAGGGAAGGGTGTAAGGCCCAGAGCAGTATCCATAGTTGTACATCATGAGTTGTGACATGGTTTCATTCCACACAGCTGGATGTGGGGCTGTGTGGGGCGGGAACTGACTGTGGGCCTCCCACATGGGAGATAAGAACTTATGCCACTAAACCATCTCCATGGTTACCAGTTGCACTGCATTTCAGCATATGGGTTTGCACAGGCTGGGGTTGGGAACTGAACCCTGGACCTCACTATTTCCAGGCAAATGCTCAACCATTGAGCTATCCCAGCATCCTGCATAGTTTTTAAAAATACAAAGAAAACTAAGTGATGGCTTCTAAGTTTGGAAAGTGGTTACCTCTGGGAGTAATGTTTGCAGGGGGTGGGGGGTGGGAGAGAATATAACCAGGAAGGGACATACCAGGTAGATTAGGGATTATGTTCTATATTTTGACTGGGTAGTGCTTAATGGATATTCACTTTATAGTTTTAAAAACAGAAACAAAAAACTACTTCATTTGTTTTATGTACTTTTATTACGTTACGGTATGCATTTATTTCATATTTAAAAGGCTGATGGGGTGAGTGAGATAGGGAGGAAAGGAAAGAGAGAAATCAGTAAGCTATGTGGTGTAGATAATGGTCTAGTGAACTGAACACACTACAACTGATGGTACAGTTGTTAAGAAATTAGAAGACTGCCTTTCCATTAGGCTAAATGGTCAATTCCTCACAATCCATCAGTCACAGTTCTTGAGTGGGTTTCTTCATTTCCCTATGAAAACCTTAACCTTAAGCCTACCAGTGCATATTAAAAAAACCCATAATCGACAACATAAAACATCTTCATCCCAAAATCTTGACAGTAAATCCTGGCTTTCCCCTGTCTAATTCTTAGCAAATGTGCATATGTTAGAAATTGATGAAAGATCCTAGAGTTAAGCTAAACCTGAGATTCATCCTTAAACCACACTGATTTGCATCCCACTGAACTTTTATTAAACTGCTTTGATTTTGTGCAAAGGAAACTGTAAAAGAAAGATGGACATATATGAAAATCAAGAAAGTGGTCTTATGGAAAACAGTAAAGAAAAGCATTTTAGAGAGGAAGCAAAACTACTATGGCAGTCACTAAAAAGCATTCACTAGCTTTAGAAATATTAAGTAACAGCAAGGACAATTCTAAAGAGTAGAATACAGAGGTCAGACTGCAGATTGAGGAGTACATAGGAACATGGAAAAAATGAATTTAAAACCACTATTAAGGAAAAAGAAAAGAAATAGTATGACAGCTATTTTGTTATTAAAAAAGACACATGTGAACATGTTCTCATATTGATGACAACGAATGTGAAGTTGAAGGGAAGATGGTGACAAAGCAAGGCTTTTAAGGAAGTGGAGGAGGATAAAATACAGTTAGAATACAGGTGAAAGGATCAGCCTCAGAGTAGAAGAAAGGATAATTCCTGCACTAGGATGGAAAGAAAGGAAGTAAAGGTGGACTTCAGTACAGAAAGATTTGTAGATATGAAGGTAAAATGTTGAGTGAATTCATGTCTAAGAGCCCTATTTTCTCTGTAAAGTAAGTAAAGAGAAATAAAGAAAGGTCTGTAAAATGTTGGACTAATAGGTAAACAGCACTTGTGGGAAAAAGTACCGGTATATGTTAATTAGGAAACATAAGATTTCTGGGAAATAATGGAAGTCTATGTGAGGTTGAAGACTATGATTGTGTACCAGCCACAAACTACACAGTTAGGTCATTTTCTCCAGCAAACACATTATGTGCTTGAATTTGGATCGGATTCATCCCAGGTAAGGATTTTGGATGCAAACAACAGGGAAAGGATGGTAAATATATGCTATTTGGAAACATTTCCCCATGAAAGGGGAAGATAAAGTAATGACATACAATTGACCATGTAAGCTGCAAAGTTTTGAAAGTAAAAGGGGGCTCTAAACATACAGTTCCTTGAAAGAAGAAAACAGTGTGTGCTGTAATTCTTGTTGATTCCAGCCCAGGAGTATACAATGAACACAGCTACAATGGCAGGCTGGGGCCAGATCAACAGTCAGAACCATTTGACACAACAAACACGTAAGAACCTCATTATTCAGACAATGAGTAAACAGGGGTTTTTAACAGTAGATGACAAGTAATTTGTGCCTTTTAGAAAACCACATTGACAAAAACTTGGGAGAACTGACCAGAAAGGAAGGTCTAGAGGTAAGAATCATGTTATATATTAAACCAAAAAAATAGCACTGAAGACAGAAAAGAAAGGGATAGAGTTAGGAGACTGAAAATTGGGAATAAGGAAAGATGATGGCTAAGTCTCCGGTTTTAGATTTTATTAAAACATATCATTAACCAAGGTAGAGAATGCAGAAGGAAAGCAAGTTTGGGATAAAGATGTTAACAGAGTTCAAGGGGCCTGTGAGGCAGCTGCAGAAAGATGTCCAATAGATTGATGAAAAACTGGTCTAGAGAGAGTTCTAGAGATAGGAGTTGTAACACATAGTTGAAATCATTCAGGGAGAGCATATGAATTGAAAAGAGAAAGGAAAGTGAAGAAACCAATAAACTAGAATTTTAGGACAACACAGAAATATTTTAAGGACATACAGAAGTAGAGAAGCGAGGGAGATCAGGAAAGACAGACCACCAGAGACAAAAGAGAAAAACTATGGTTAAATGTTATTTCAAAAGTCAAGGAAAATAAAAGAACAAAGAATAGTGTAGAGTGCTAAAGGCTACAAAAAGACCAAAATTTATAAAGATGACAAATGTCCATGAGACTTAGTAATTTAGTGGTCTTGGTACTCTTACAAAAACCATTTCAGTGGGTTGGGTATATTCACAAAGCCATGGCAATGGATTGAAGGGAAAGAGCTGGGAAAGTAAGTATGGTAAATATAGGTACTCGTATGCTGTTTGGAAAGGTTTCCCTATTAAAGGGGAAGATATAGAAATTACCTATAATTAACTGACCATGTAAACTACAAAGTTTTCTATTTTTACGTGAAGTCCTTTACTTTTTTATTTTATTTTGTTTTGAGAGAAGGTGAGAGACAGAGACAGAGACAGAAGTGGGGAGGGCCCAGAGCAGTCTCCATAACTGTACATCATTAGTTGTGACACAGTTTCATTCCACACAGATGGATGTAGGGCTGCGGGAGGTGGGAACCAAATTGGGGGCCCACCACGTGGGAGAAGGGAACCTTTGCTGCCAAGCCACCTTGGTGCTTACAAGTTGTGCAGCAGTTCAGCATATGGGTTTGCATGGGCTGGGGGTGGGAATAGAACCCTGGACCTCATGATTGCAAGGCAAGTGCTCAACTGCTGAGCTATCTTGGCATCCCCAAAACTACAAAGTTTTGAAAGTAAAGGGGGACTTAAACATACAGGAGTAAAGTAAGATTTTCTTGGACAACAAAAATCTATGATCATCCCAGACAGGCAGAAGAAGAGGTGAGACTATAAGAGGCTTTTTCTTAAATAAAATGTGTATGTGTATATATTCTTTTTCTGAAAGGAAATATATATTTCTTCAAGAGAAATAACATATCTTCTTTCCTTCCTTCTTTTCCCTCCTTCCTTTATTCCTTCTTTCTTTTTTTCCTTCCTTCCATCCAATCCATCCCAATCCATCCCATCCCATCCATCCCATCCCATCCATCCCACATCCATCCCATCCATCCATCTATCTGAAAAAGAATAAGGCTCAACACATAGAGGAGCTTAGACTTTGGAACATGCCTGAATAAGAAAAGAGATGAAAGTCACATAGCCTTATACTTAAATGGAAATCTTGTGTGAAGGTGGTTTTGGTCTGACAAAGAAATTCCTAGAGTTACTGCTATTCAAAGAACAACAACAACAACAAAAAACTGTTCAAAGTTATCTGAGACGACATCTGTGTTGCTGCACAGTATGCCCCTGAAATGGGCAGGATATTTTTTAAAGCCTGATTCCCTTTGCCTTATAATGAAAAGAAGTTGTGAATTCTGAAATTTATAGATATGAAACTGAATAGATGTGTTACCAAAATATTGCCTGAAAAATTAATTCTATTTCAAATGCACTAGGAGAATATGATATAAAACAACAAACGACCCCAAAAGGGTCTTTTAACAGACAATTTTAAACGGTAGTTACCCTAAATTTATTCATTTTTCAAATTAAAGAAGTGAAAAGAAAGCAAAAATGACCTCTAAAGTCACTGTTACGGTTGGTGCTGGCTGATCTCTCCCCTTCCTTTCACTCCCATCTCTAATCTTCCATTGGCATTCACTTCTGAATAACACTTTATTATTACACGAGAACCTAAATTGTCTGATATCTAATCCACCATGATTTTCACTTTATCATGATGCCCTTTTTTTTTTTAAATCAAAATTTAACTGAAGGGGAAGCCGGGATGGCTCAGTGAGTTAAGCGCTCACTTTGCAGTGCCGGGGACCAAGGATCAAATCCTGGCCCCGGCCTGTGCTGACCCATATGCTGAACTGGGGAGTGCCCCCAGTTCAGTTCTCTCTCTGTCTCTGTATCTGTATCTCTCTCTCTCTCTCTCTCTCTCTCTCTCTCTCTCTCAAAAACAATTAAAAAAAAATTTAACTGAAGACATAACTAAGTCAAATCATTAACAGTGGTAACATCATTCACAAAAACTATCTATATACTATAGCAAAACTTCCCTCAGTATTAAGCTATTGTGTTCAGAATAATATTCATTTAAACATTAGTAAACTACTCAGTGATGAGCTACAAACAATTGTAAGACTCTACAGAGATGTTATTTATAGTTTATGTCAGCTTATCTGTTCTGCATGTTTTTTATCTTGACACCTTCAAAGAATACTAATAGAAAATAAACATGCTGGAACAGACACCTCCTTTACACACTGACATTGTACCTCACAAAACTGTGAATTCTTGTAACATATGCTACTGGCTATTAAATTAGTTCTAAATCATGTATCCTCACTGAGAACATAGTGGTTTCTAAGGAGACAAGAAAATCTTAGATATTACAATAAGTGTGGCCCTCCAAAGGGCCACAATACATAAATAAATGCACATTAGATCTTTGGTATTAGAATATCATGGAGGGTGGGGGCATAAAGGTTAAGAGGGAAAATGCTGGTTCCTTAGGGGTTCTATAGTGTAAAAAAATGGTTAAGGAACACCAGGCTAAACGCTAGTCTGCATCTCAACACATTAACAATTGTCATGCTTAAAGAAAATACCTAAATAATTCACCCTCCCGCCACCTGACCAAATCTTCTGCCTCATCAATCATCTAAAAATCAAATTTTATGTACTTGTAAATAAATACCAACGGGTCTCTTCTCTTCCTTTACTCCTACTTCCAACTAATTATCCATACAGTTTCTCTTTTACTTAGCATCAAAGGGTCTGGAATAATCTGACTGTTTAGTACACTTATCACACCTGAAGATTTTAAGTTCACTCATTCAGTAATGTATAGTACCTACTATGTACCTGGTACTGTGTTAGTTATCCTTTCCTGAGCCTTATCCATCACTGTTGTCTCACTGAAATGAAAACATGCAAGATGATGCAGACTAGCTCTGAGAAACCATTAACACACAAAGCTCTTGCAAGAAATGGAGAAAGTGCAACAAAGTTTCAAAAGCTACACATGCAGAATCAGAGAAAGAGCACCCACTACTGGAAAAGCTTGAGTCTAGCAGAGGATCAATTATTGAGGGAGGGAGGGAAGCTAGGAGAGAAGAATGACAAATCAGGATACAAGAGACAAGCAAAAAGCTTCACAACATAACACCAACATACCAAGAACTGGCCACCATCAGAATCCCAAAGCATAATAGCCAAAAGCACTATATTCAATTTGAGAAATATTTTCTGTACATGGGAAAAGTTATTTGAGTTTTTTAATAAATGTATAGAAAGATTCTGCTTTAGAGAAAGCTGCTGCTAACTAGCCAATCTTTAAATCTGCCTCTTAAATGCAAAGTAACTAATTTAACTCCTGTAAAGCTTTTTTACTTTACACATTTTAATTTTTTGGCCCCACAATGAAGAAATAACATTCACCATTCCCTCTGTAAAACATACTGACTAGCAAAGAACTGGCAAATGAATATTTATTTATATGTTTTAGCCTAAAAAAGAAAATATTACAACATGTATACATTAAAAAATTCCTCAGTTCAATTGACTTTTTTCATTCATCTGGAAGTCCCAATAGTATCAGATAAGAGAGGTGCTTATCCTTTCCATACACTTCATGTACATTTTTAAAAATAATTGTGAATATATGATCCAATCATTTCTAGTAAAAGGACAGCTTTTTAATGTTTAAAAAATCTTTAGTAGTTTAGTGGTTACCTGAGGGTAAGGGGGAAAGTGGGTGGGAGAGAAGGGTCGGGGGAGTAGGGATGGGGAATCAAACATATGGTGATGGAAAGTGAGCTGATTCTGGGTGGTGAGCACATAATGCGATGCATAGACAATGTAATGTAGAATTGTACACCTGGAAACAATGTAATTAATATCAATTAATGTCACCTCAATAAATTAAAAAACAAAAAACTTTAGTATCCAGTAACAGATATTATAATTAAAAGCTACTATGAATTCACTATAGCTAGTATTAATCAAAAGAACATCTATTTATATACATGTGTGAGAAACAGAACTATACAAAATTATTTACCCAGTTTACAGAGTGTAGTACTCAATTTTTTGCAGAGTCAAGGACTCAATTCAATAATTTTTCACCAACTCTAACGTCAGGATATATAAAAATTAGAGACACCATTTATAGTAAATTGGAGATGCCATAAAATACATGTAAAAGCTGCACTGCATAAAGTTTTCCTTGGAGTCACACATTAAAGAAGTGCTTAAAAGATTTTCCTAAGCAGGTAGAATCATCAGTAACAAAGTGCTGTTACTGTATCAATTTTGCTTTTTAATATAATTTAAACTGAGTTTATAAACAGTAGAAATTTCTCCCAGATTAACAATTTGTTAATCACAAATTAGTTTGTATTTTGTTTTGGCTTTTCATGCTTCGTTTATCTTCCTAAATACTAAAGGGAGAAGCTGGTAGAGAGAAGCAATATAATAGAACTTCAACTGATTTGCTGGACAAGTGAACGAATGAATGGCTATTTCATGAGGTATCACTTTAATGTTAAGACACCTATATGTATAGGCTTTATGTATAGTAATTATTTCACCAAGGAATTATAATTCTCTAAACTGACAGAAAAAAAATCTCATGATTTGTTAATCTTAGTTTCAAAAAATTTAGGTATCAATTTAGACCTTTTTCTTTCTTTCTTTTTTTTAAAAGATTTATTTTCATTGTTCTTGACAGAGAGAGACAGAGGCAGAGGCAGAGACAGAGAGACAGAGAGAAGGGGGAGGCCCCAGAGCAGTCTCCATAGTTGCATATCATTGGCTTTTCCACATAATTCCACAGGTGGGTGCGAGGCTTCACAGGGCAGGGACTGGGCCCGGGTCTCACCCCAGTGAGACCTGAACTGGGGGCACTCCCCAGTTCAGCATATGAGTCCACAGGGGCCAGGGTCGGGATTGGATCCTCAGTCCCCGGGGCTGCAAAGCAAGCATTTAACCCACTGAACCATCCCAGCTTCCCTAGGCCTTTTTCTTACCAGAAAAATCTTAATTTTTATAGGGGATGTTTATATCTAGTTATTTTTAAAAGCATTTCAGATAAAGAAATTAATCACCTATATAACATGAATTCTGGGTGAAATGAAACCTCAGCAAGAATAAATTTCTTTAACACAACAGCATACCATGTTATCATTATCTGCTACTATATTTACTTAGTATTTTTTTCAGTAACTGAAATACCATACCAGACCTATGTGGCTTTTAACTTTCCAACTTTAATTCTGTATACCTGAGAACCTAAGAAACTTCAATGGGACATGGGAAAATGTTAAAATGAGCTAAAAAAAATTTGAGAGCAGCTATCTAAGTTGTTCAACTTGATTATACATATTGAAAAATATTTTAACTTCCATAAAATTTATTTAAAATATAAAAACAACATAACTTAGTCTAAACTTAATTCAAGTCATAAATGACTAAGTGGAGATACATAATTAAGGTGTTCACAGAGCATCAAAAACATTACTATATAAATTCTGGTTCATGTCAGTAAAATTAAATATTAACATCAACCATAAAAAACTGGGTTATGATCAATAAGTTAACTAATAAATTTCAAGGTTTTAAATTAAATTTTACTTGTAAATATGTATATAAGATAAATACATAAAAGCACACTGCTTTTCAAATATCTGTAGTGTTTCTGCATAAACATGAAAAAGAGCATTGAATGAAAGAAAATAAGACACAGAGCATTCATAAATTAGATATTTGTAAATATTACTATCTACTTAAAACATTTTCATGAAGTCCTAAATTTATCACTATAATTTTAATCTACTTTTGATATAAGTATATCTAAAATCTCAGCATTTCTTAACCTTTTACTTCAGATATTTTAAAATAAACATATTACCAGATTTATAACTGGACTTGGGCTGATTGTGATGTTAACATTTGAAAATAACATCTTGAGTTAAACTGTACATTAGTATCATCTCTGTTTCTCTTAAGCAGTTCCACTTTTCAAAATCCCTAAAAACTCCAGTTATGCACAACTGCCAGTCCAGGTTAAGAATAGCAATGAACTATATTCATCTGAAACCACAAGACTGTCAGGTGACATACCAAGAAGTCTGACAACGCAAATAAAAGCCTCTCCATGCTGCAATGCAGAAAGGCTTAATGCTATCAACAGGACCATGGGGGGGAGGGGGGACTGAGAGCCTTAAGAAATCCACTGCTCACCACAAAATCTATTTTTGCAAAAGACTCCATCCATCTATCCAGTCCTAACATTTAACAAGTAACATCCTGTTCTTTTGTTTCACTAGAGTCTGGAAGTTTTACAGAGGCAAATTATGACTGCTTTTCAAATCCTTTCTCTCTTCTACTATAAATATATGATTAAAGAAAATCAATGCAAGCGTTCAGTAGAATGAGAGCTGTCCTGGCAGCTGGTGCAGGCTAGAAATGCCAAGTTGAGAGAGAGAGAGAGAGAGAGAGAGAGAGAGAGAGAGAGAGAGAGAGAGAGTTTGCATGGGCTGGGGTCAGTAATACAACCCCAGGCCTCACTACAGCTAGGCAAGCACTCAAATGCTGAGCTATCCCAGCAACCCCAGTATGCCAATTTTTTTAAGGGTGCTTTAATTCAACAAGGGCTGTCCTGTGCAGAGTGCTCAGCAATCACTGCCAGTACTCAACTGTGTAACAGTCCCCATCAATAAGGAACTCAGGCTCAGCTAATAAACAAGGGAACAGCAAGCACACTTCCTTTTCTCAACTTCCCCGTGCCATTAAAGACAAGGGCACATACACATTCTTGGAAGCCACAGCAAGTTTGTGTTTTACTCAGATGACATGAAACTAGAAATGTAATCTCTAACGATTAAAGGACACTGAACACGCACTCAGTATGTAAACTGGATCATTAGTCTGAACTCTATGTTGAATTCAGTCAGATACCGTAAGTTTTGCAAAAACTTCTACTTTTGAATTTATAATATAAACTTCAATAAAACTACCATGTTACATTATTTGGTTGTTTCATGAAATACAGACATTTCAGCTTGCTTTTAAAACATCGTCTTTTGCTGGGTTTGTATTTGAACATGTACCAGCATGTCCTTCCAGAAAAACAACAGAGCACATCTATGTATATTATGCTAATAGAACTAATACAATGGGCTATTTAGTCCACAACCTAACAGACAATAATTGGGACCAAGAATCATTCCCCACATCCAATACAACAGAAACACAAGACTGGCCTTTGAATCAGCTGAACTTGGGTTTATATCCCAACATGGCCACATACTGACTGACTGTGATCTTACAAAAGTGTCTTAACTTCTCTAGTACTCAGATCCCTCATCTATAAGGTAAGATACAGGACTATCCTGTGATTAATACTGGGATAGTGTTTTATCTCTACAACACTGAAAATAGTGTGCTCCACATATTGAGAATTCAATATTACAACCTTCTCATCCAAGTACAATACCTTCTTGTCCCAGTTATAAAAACTGTAACTTTAATTGTAATATGTTATAATTAATTCTAATAATCATGGTACTTGTTGAGATACACAAATATCTGTCACAATGGTTCAAGCAATTTCTCCACAATTCATTAGGCAGAAACTTTTAAAACCCATCTTTCATGTGTTGGGGAGGCAGAGATATACGGAAAAATCTCTGCACCTTTTGCTCAATTTTGCTGGGAACCTAAAACTGCTCTAAAAACTAAAAACCATTTCTTAAAAACTCGCGTTTGATTGAATGATTTTACAAGGTCTAACAGATCTAAGGTTTCTTGGCTCGTTTATGATAGACCTGTGATGCAAATCTGGTTTAATATAATCATATATAATACAAAAGCATGGTTACTGTAGCATTAAATGTATTAAGAGGGAAAACCCAGAAACAACTAAAATGTCCACTAATAAGAGACTTGATAAATAAATTAATTTAAAGGGCAGTCTGCCCTCCATATTTGCGTGTCTCACATCCACAGTTGGGAATGAATCCAAGACTGAGAATCTGCAGATCCAGAGGGCCAATTGTATGCCTTGTTCTATGTCACTTCATACTAGGCACTTAAGCATCTGCAGATTTTGGCTTTTATGGAAAGTCTTGGAACCAATCCCTCACAGATACTGAGACACAGCTGTATATTGTACAAGCCTTTAAAAGAATTAAAGTTGTATATGAAGATCTCCAAGGTAAATTATTAAATGAAGGAAAGCAAGGTTCTAAACAGTATATGTCCCATCAGAATGGAGGCAAACAAACATCAATAGGCTTGTATGTGCATTAAAGATTTTCGAGGGGAAGCCGGGATGGCTCAGTGGGTTGGGCGCTCACTTTGCAGCCCCGAGGACCGAGGATCGAATCCCGGCCCCGGCCCCTGTGGACCCATATGCTGAACTGGGGAGTGCCCCCAGTTCAGTTCTCACCGGGGCGAGACCCCGGCCCAGTTCCTGCCCTGTGCAGCCCCGCCCACCTGTGGAATGAAACTATGTGAAAAAACCAATGATGTGCAACTATGGAGACTGTTCTGGGCCCTCCCCCTTCTCTCTGTCTCTGACTGTATCTCTCTCTCTCTCTCTCTGTCGAAAACAATAAATAAATCTTTAAAAAAAAAAAAAAAAGATTTTCGAGAAAGATAAATAAGAAAATTAACCTCATGATATACAAAGATGTCTTGGATCTGTCAGGTGCTTCCTAAGCCATTGTAAACATTGTCATGTCTGAGACACATGAAGATGTAATTTGCTATGAGTGCAATTATAATGCAAATATTATCAAGAAATAATTATATACATTTAGTGTTAAAGTGTGAACTGTAGAAATAATCCCTTTAAGATGTCTGCTTTCAATGTGTATGAAAGTGACACTAGAAGTCAAATGAGATATTCAAGTGAAAACAGTAAGATTGATATTCAACAAATTCTTACAGCTGACTATTCAACAGAATATTCAAATTCAAGTGAAGGTAGCCCTATTCAACGTAATGTTTGTAAACATGCAAAGCATATATCTGCATTAAGCAGTGATGACTATGATTCAGGAGATAAAGAATGGAATTGGGAAGAAAAAGAAAATACTCCAAATATAAAACCATTACCCAAATTGCTGGTATAAACATTTTAGTTCTATGAAGACTAGGAGCAAATCCTATGCCTCTTTGTGTTTTGAAACAAGTGCTAAGTGATGGGTTTTTTTTAAATAAACACAGAAACAAATAAGTACAGAAGCCAAAAGATAAAGGACTGAAACTCGAAAAAGGAAAAGAAGTGGTTTCCAGTAACAAGTGATGAAATGAAAGCATACCTTTCATTATGTATCATAATGTCACAAGTACAAAAATCTAAAATAGATATCTACTGGTCAAAAAGAGCACTATTAGAGACACTGATATTTTCAAAAACTATGCCGCACAAACATTTCTTGGCTAGATCACATTTTCTTCACTTTGTGAATAATGAAACTGTAGGTAAACAAGACAATATGAAAAGTATGAAGTATAGTCAACTACTTTAATAATAAGTCTGAACAATTATACACTCTGGATAAAGATGTCTCCCTAAACAAATCACTGATGAAATTCAAAGGATGGCTGGGGTACTTGAAATTTACAGCTACCAAACGTACTAGATATGGAATCAAAGTTTACAAGTTGTGAATCCAATACTGAATATTGGGGAAGCCGGGATGGCTCAGCAGGTTGAGCACTCGCTTTGCAGCCCTGGGGACCGAGGATCGAATCCCGGCCTCAGGCCTTGTGGTCCCATATGCTGAACTGGGGGTGTGCTTCCCATGCAGGTGGCCCCCACTTCGGTTCTCAGCCCCTTGTTCGGCCCCTAGCTCGAGGGGGCATGCCTCCTATGTGGGAGGCCCCCAGCCTGGTTCCTGACCTGCGTGGCCCCCGTGCACCTGTGTGGAAAGAAACCATGTTGAAAACTGATGACGTACAACTATGGAGACTGCTCTGGGCCCTCCCCCTTCTCTCTGTCTGTCTGTCTGTCTGTCTGTCTCTCTCTGTCAAAAATAGAATAAAATAAATCTTAAAAAAAAAAAATACTGAATATTGCACCTGCAAATGTCAAGTTGAAAAACAGTATTTGTTGATTACACAGAATTTCATTAAATCTGTATGTCAAGGCGTTAATATAAAGATACAAAACTGTTAAAAGAAGTGACCCCTGGGAAATAAAATGGAATTGGAGAAAGGGCGACATTTACTTCTGCGCTATGTTTTTCTATACTGTAGTCTGTACCAAAACTTCGTTCATTTTAATAATCACTTTGATTCCCTAGATTTTAGACACCTTCTCCTCTAAGAAATACAGTAAAGTTTGATAAGTATCATAATCTTTCGGCAGAACATGATCTGTTTTTCCACTAAACATTTCAGGATAGAAAAGAACTAAGAAAAGTTTGATAGTCAGTAGCCCAAAGACCAGCAAAGTGCCACAAAACTAAGAAACAGAAGAAAAAGTATGTGTTCCAAAACAGAAAAGCCAATAGTTTAATTTGAAGTTTGTTTCTCTAATGTCTACCTAGTAAAGTCACCCAAATGCTCAAACCAAAAATCTAGAAATCACCAAGTCCTATTTATTCTATCTCCTGTATGTCTTGAGTTAAACTGCTATCACAACCACACTGCCACCATTATAGTCTGAGCTACCATAATGTCTCAGTTCTTAAATTAGTCTCTTGGCCTCTCCTGCTTTCTTCCAATTTATTCTCCACAGTGCACCCAAAATGGGAAAATCTTAACCTGTCACTCACTCACTAAAAATCTCTAGTAAATGCCTCATGGCTCTCAGAATACCGTTCTAACTTCTTAAGAGTTGGCCTTATTTACAAAACACTAAATAGGATCTTGGTTCTTTTTGTTGGTGGTGGTGGCTATTGTTTTGTTTTTAATGAGAATGAAATAGAAATATGTCTGTCAGGACTAACTTGCTCATACTTTCTCTGAGATACAGTCAGTCATTTCAGGGAGTACTGTATTTAGTATTCCCCCAAACTCTTATCCTCAACATTATGAATAATCATTCTAAACATAATATAAACTGACTGTACAATTTTCTTTTCTCTCTTCCCTCAAGACTATGGGAGGGAAGGATCAAGACTTAAACATTAAGGGAGATTTTTACGGGAAACTATCAGAACATCTAACCTTACATGTCTCCTCCTCTACCAACTGCAATCAAAGAGTTGTTGGGATAATCAAAAAAGATAATCATTCTATAAGAAACCTAGAAAACCAGTATGAATTGGCCTGCTATCCTTAGAAAGACCCATTTACAAGATTTGTTGGCCTTTGGCTGGCTTCTGGGAACTTGACTGGTAAACAGTTCCATACACCAATATGAAATTTTCTCTAAGGCATAAGTATGGCTTACTAAACTATACAATGTGATTTATGTTGAATACTTGCTTTTCTTCTGGAAGTTGGAATTTTGGTATATATGGTACTAGTCAGCGTTACTAGTTCCCAGTAAAAATTTGGACACTCCCTGACCAACACTCCCTGACCAGTCCCCTAATAATAATAGCACATCATTGCTGTAGGATTTAATTAGGAAAGGATACTTGAAAGTTTGCACCAGGCTTCCTCTGGGCCTTGGAATGTGCCTTTTCTTTTGGCTGATCTGTGTAAGTTTTGTATCCTTTCACAGTAGTAAATTTTAGCTCTGAGCATTGACTGCATACTGAGTCTTATGAGTTATTCCACTGAATCACCAAACCTGGGGTGGTTTTGCCCTCTGCCAACACAATAAAGAAAATGTATTCACAGAATAAAGTACTATGTCAATCTGTCTGGAATGGGAATAGAGCTTGCTGTACAAAAACAAAAGTATTTATTTGCCCAGTGTCATTAGAAAGAAAAGAAAAAAAGAAAAAAAAAATTCTGTTTTATTTTGGAATTAATAACCGTTTCTATGCTACCTGTCCCTCCAGTTACTTAAACGCTCTAGTTCATTAGTTCTAGTGTAATGCCTTCTGGATGAGCTAGACTCCCTGCAGCCTGACACATCAATGATTCCTTTACCACAACCCACATTTCTCCAGATCATATACCTTCCAGTCATACTCTTGGCCACTTTTCAATCCTGAATCCCCACCAAGACCATATCCCTTCACCCTAATGTTGCTTTCTCAACTAAAGAGCTTTGCTATAGAAACACAGGAACACTGTATACTGGCCTGATGAACCACTGTTCTCATTTTATAGCATATGACCCACATTTAGCCTTATCATTACTATCAGACACTATTAAGGCTTCATCTTTGTATCCTAAAATCGCTATAGCCATTCATACTGAAAACCAAACTAAGTCTTTTTAAGACTAACAACTGTTCTCAAGAGTATGCTTTCTCCCTTCTTTTCTTTTAATACTAGAACTACCAGTTTCCAGGGGCACATGGCTACCTAGCTAGAGACTACATTTCCCAGCTTTCATTACATGTAATTGTGGCCATATTACCAAGTTCAAGTAAATGAAAAAGAAGGGCAATTGATATGTACAATTTTTAGGTCATCTCCTTAACTACAAACAGCTTTTCCTTCCTCTCTCCTTATCCCTTTCAGCTGAGAAACAGCAATAACCAGTGCAGCCCCTTTGGACTCAGAAAGGGAAACCAGATGGCAGAGCTGTCTTGGAGAACCATGCAACCGCACTGTCTACCTGCCAAAAACTACCTAACTACTATTTTTTCTTTTACCATTATATGAGAGAAATACATCGTTTTATCTTATTTTACTATATCTTGCAGTTTCTGTTACAAAGCTTAGCTTGCTCCCTGATACATAGTTATACTAGTCTGAGTTTGAGTTTCACTTGGTAGGCAAGTTGTTTTCCCTTTCTGGGATCAAAGTCCCTAAAAGACCACTTCCAACTCTGAGTTTATGATTGGTGTACAATGCCCTGTGATTTCTGTCAAACCAGACTTTTTATTAAGAGTGCAATGTATAGGGTAAATCTTGATGCTACATTTCCAGAGTATAAATTTACACAGTAAGCTACACATTTATAGCCATGCACTAAAATATGAGAGTGTTACGATGATTAATATACACTGAAAAATTTTAAATACATAAATTCACATAAACACACTTTATGGGAAGGAGTATAGCACAGTAATTAAGTGGTTTTAAAAGCAGAGATACCAAGGTTCAAGTCCCAGCTCTGTCATTTATTACTTGTAAATATTACAACTATTAATATAAATACCAATACTTATGTCATACAATTCTTGTAAGGATTTAGAGGACCTTAATATGTATAAAGCATTTAGCACAATGCCTGGCATACTGTAAATATACAATAAAAGGTAGTCATTATTAACTAATTAACTGCATTTTGCTCATTAAACACACCTACATTAGAGACGCATTTTGCCAGGCACAACACTAAGCTTAAGAGAAGATATAAAAATACATGTATTTATCCTATGCTATAGAAATATTAGCATTGTGAATATTTTATTATGATTATTATGCATAAAAGCTAAAAAGGCTTTGTAGAGGTAAAAACAGCCATCCCAGCCCTCGAAGAGTGAATAAATCTAATTTAAAAGGCAGAATATGAACGAAAATGTTAACTGTTATGTGATAGAATGTTATAATGGAAGATATATCCTAAATTTTTTAGGAATTTCTGTACTTGAAGGAGCACTGTGATATGATGATACAGGCATAGCACTGACTATACTAGAACTTAAAAGATCAGGGTAAAATATAAGGAGCAGATTCACAGACTTACTAAACCTAAGGATTATGTACAGATTTGGAAAACAGATATGGAAAGGTAAAAGTCACCCACAACAATTCTCAGATGTACGAGTTCTAAAACTTTCAGGTATAAGCTTCCACCCCAACCCAAAACCAAAAAACCAGGATCATCATAAATTCTTTAGCAAGGTATAATACAATATAGGTGTTATTTAAAATGTAACAGAGACAACCAGCCTAAAATTACTAGGCCCAGGCCTAGGATGATGGTAATGGCAATGTAAAAATAAAAAAAAAAGAAGAATCTGAGAAAGCAAGAATCAAAAAGATTTAGTGAATAATTCAATGTGGTACCAGGGCAGTGCTACCTATCCCTCAATATAACCTGGTGGTAGAAGAAAGAAGCCTCAACAATTTGATTTTATAATTATCCTAAGGCACTAGAGGGATGTCAAAAAGAAGATGTCCCAAAGGAAGTTAAAATATGTGTCTGGATGTACCTTTTATGCAAAGTTAGGAACAAAGATGTAATTTTGCAAATCAGCAGAAGCAGAGAACAGGCAGCTTCTATAGTGAAATCTATTTTTCTCTTTCCCTTTTTCTCTGTACTTTTAAAATGATATCCACACCAACAGGTTTTATCTAATAAGTTCAGAAAATCTCAGCATTCTTGAAGACATGAAAAACTGAACAAAATATGCAGATAACCTAGTAGTGTCACTTTGTTAGCTAGTAGAGCTTGCTAATAAGTTTAACTTCTAAGTTATGGAAGAAATATAAGCTAAGTTTCAAAACCAGCTGTCTGGTATTTTGTATACTTAATAATCAACCTGAAGGCTATTGTTTCATTCCACAGGTGGGCAGAGAGAGGCACAGGGCAGGAACCAGCTGGGGGCCTCCCACATAGGAAGTTCACCCCAATGAGAAGAGAACTGGGAGCACACCCCAGTTAAGAATATGGGTCTGCATAGGACAGGGCTGGGATTTGATCCTTGGACCTGGGGCTGTAAGACGAGTGCTCAACCCGCAGAGGCATCCCATCATCCCCTTGAATGGTCTTTTAATTCACAAAATGCTTCTAAACTTACGGGAATCAAGTTGTTACTGAAAACAAGTAACATTCAATCATCATATTAAAGTACTTTTAATTCCCAGATGGAAAATTAAGAGGCTTTGTTTTTCAGTATCAGCCTAAAGTTAATACTTGAAAGGTGGGATATTGTCTAAAATATAAAAATATCTGTGCTATGGGTTCTTCAGAGAAGTTTTCACTAAAGTAAGTAAATTTAGAACCCCAGTGTTGATTCTATACGCATATATAATAAAAGCAAAAGCTTGGAAAATTAAGCATCATCTCAATGACACAAATTTCATTAGGTTACTCAATCTTCCTTCAAATAATTTTTTAAGTAATATTTCCAATTGTTAAAAATTCTCAAAAAACCTTTAAACAAAAAAAAAAATACATAGTATTTATCACTTCCATTTCTCATGAGAATCCTAAAGTATAGGCCCTCAAGATAGTATATGTTGATGTAGACTCTTTTTTTTTAACTTTATCCTCCCCTGTTCCAACTCATTCCAGACGTGGTTTCTGGGAATATAATGCATTTACTGCAAAACTACCAATGATTCCTTATTTCCTTTTATATCAATGCTCACACATTTTCTAAGATAACCATTCCTCCAACATCCTTAGATTCACCTATAACAGCACCTAATCCTATAACCTCCCCTTTTACCTTGAAGAGAATGGTGTTCCTCTCTCTCTTCAAGTCTACAGAGATGATCCCCTCCCTTCTGGTCTCTTGTTCAATCTTGCCTGTTTCTTATAATTCTTCTACTCATTTATCTCTAAAAAGTTCCATGTTATTGCCACATTTATTTCCCTTCTAAGAAGCCAAACTTTGAGGATGTTGGATGGCTTAGCGGGCTGAGTGCTCGTCTTGCAGCCCGGGGGTCCAAGGATGAAATCCTGGCCCCAGCCCATACAGTCCCCTAGCTCCCAGTCTGGTTCTCACCAGGGTGAGACCTACTATGTGGGAGGCCTCTGGCTCAGCTCCTGCCCTGGGCGAGAGGCCCCAGCCAGTTCCTGCCCTACGCAGCCCCACCCTCACCTGTGGAATGAAATCATGTAGAAAATTAATGACTACAACTACGGAGACTGCTCTGGGCCCTCCTTCTCTCTGTCTCTCTCTTTCTCTGTGTCAAAAAACACTAAAATAAATCTTAAAAAAAAAAAAAAAAAAAAAGCCAAACTTGGAAAAATTACCTACACATGGCCTCTTAATGTTCCATTCAACGTGGGCACATTTGACACTGTCACTATCCTTACACTGTACTCCCTGATAACCTCATCATATCCAGTTTCCAACACACTGCCATTTCCTGGCTATATTTCTGAATTCAGATACAGTGGGGGTTTGGAGCCCAGGTATTTGTGTTTTTTAAAGCCTTCAAACATACAATAGAGTATTCCTCAGCAAAAAAAACTAATGACTGACACATGCAATAACTTAAATGAATCTCAAAAGTACTTATACTAAGTGAATGAATCTGATATAAAAGGGTATATACAAAATATGGCTTCATTTATATGACATTCCGGAAAAGCCAAAACTATAGGAACAAAAATCAGATGAATGGTTGTCAGGGACTAAATGTGGGGAAGAGAAAACCACTAAAAAAGGGGTACAAGGGGACTTTAGGGGATGATGGAAATGTTCTATCTATTAAATTTAGTGGTAATTACATGACATATATTTGTCAAACTCATCAAAAACTGCAAATCTAAAAAACAAGTAGATTTTAATGCATATAAATTATGCCTCAATAAAACTAATCTTAAAATTTTTTTCACACAAAGAAATAGAAATCTACCCCATGTTCACGGATCGGAAGAATCAACACAGTCAAAATAGTCATATTCAAAACAGTATACAGATTTAATCCCCATCAAAATCCTAATGACATTATTCAAAGAAATAAAACCAAAAAAAAATCATCAAATTTGTATGGAACCACTAAAGTCCACCCCACCCCCCACCCCCACAAGCCAAATCAATCCTGAGAAAAAAGAATAAAGCTGGAAGTATCAAACTCCCTGACTTCAAATTATACTACAAAGCTACAATAATTAAAACAGCATGGTATTCACAGAAACACACACATACACACACTCTACTCTCTTTCCCGCACACACCAATGAATGACACAGAATTGAAAGCCCCAAAATATACCCACATATATAGATGAGCACCTAATATTCAACAAAAAAGTCAAAAACATACAATGGAGAAAAGAAAGCCTCTTTGATAAGTAGTGTCGGGAAAAACTGTAAAGACAAGTGTAAACCAATGAAACTAGACTATCTGACACCATACACAAAAATTAACTCAAAATGGATTAAGGACTTAAATATAAGACCAAAAACAATAAAATACATAGAAGAAAACACATGTATGTACTAAACTTTTGAACCTTGGTCTCACAGGCTTATTATAAACTTTACCCCAAAAGCAAGGGAAATAAAAGAAAAAATAAATGAACAGGACTAAAAAGCTTCTGCATAGCAAAAGAAACTACCAACAAAACAAAGAAGTAACCAACTGAATGGTAGAAAATATTTGCAAATAATACCTCCAATAAGGGACTAATATCCAAAATATATAAAGAACTCATACAACTCAACAACAAAACAATCCTATTAAAAAATGTGCAGGGGATGCTGGGATAGCTCAAGAGGTTGAGCACCTGCCTTGCACATCAGGAAATCCGGGAATCGAGCCCGGTCCCTGCAGACCCACATGCTAAACAGTGGCACAACTGGTGGCCACCACGATGGTGGCAAAGGTTCTTGACTCCCATACAGGAAGTCCCTGGATCGGTTCCACCTCATGCAGCCACCTATCTATCCACCTGTGTAGAATGAAACTATGTCAAAATTAATAATGTACAACTATGAAGACTGCTATGGGCCCTTCCCCTTCTGTCTCTCTGTTTCTCTCACACCTTCTCTCCAAAGAATAAATAAAAAAAAATGTACAGAGAACCTGAACAGATACATTTTCCAAGAAGACAAACAAATGGCCAACAGACATATGAACGGACACTAAACTGGACTAGCTATTAGGGAAATACAAAATAAAACCACAATGAGAAAAAGGAGCCCTAATTCACTGCTGGTGGGAATGCAAATTGATACAGCCACAATGGAAAACAGTATAGAGAGCTTGCAAAAAAAATTAAGAATAGAGCTACCATATGACCTAGTAATTCCTCTTCTGAGTTTCTTAAAAAAATAAAATAAATAAAAAATAAAAACTGAAAACATTTATCCATAAAGATAGATAATATATATCCTTATGTTCACTGAAGCATTAGTCACAGTAGCCAAGACATGGAAACAACCTAAGAGTGTCCTTCAATGGATGACTAGAAAAAGATGTGGTATATATATTCAATGGAACACTACTCTGCCTTAAGAAAGGATGAAATATTGCCATTTGCAACAACATGGATGGATCTTGAGAGTTTCATGCTAAGCACAGTAAGTCAGACAGAAAAGGACAAGCATCTTATTTCACTCACATGTGATATAAAACAGAAAGCAACAAATGAACAAACCAAAGCAAACTTATAGACACAGACAACAGTATGAAGGTTACCAGAGGGGAAGGGTGTTGAAGGGGAGGATGAAGACAGTAAAAGAAGTCAAATATATGGTGATAAAAGCAGACTACACTATGGATGGTCTACATGATTCAAATACACAGATGATGTATTATAGAATGGTACATTTGACACTTACTATCATTAACCAATGTCACTTCAATAAATTTAATCAAAAAAGAAAAAACAAACAAACAAAAAAAACGTTCACAGATGACTGCAATGCAATGATCTAAAGATTTCAAACTACCTCTAGTCTGAACTGTTTGCCTACTAAGAATCCTCTACTGAAATCTTAAGGAAGCACAAGTGTATTAAGTACAGCTAAACTTCCTTATCTTCTCTGCCATGCCTCCTCTTCCCTCCTGTATTCCTTACCTTGGTTAATGGCACTACCATCTCCTATGACCTAGTCTCCCAACAGCCACAAACTGTCCTCCTTCACTCTGTATTCAGTCAAACACTGAATCCTTGTCTCCCAGATATACAATAGCTTTTCCTTTCCCATCCTTCTGCTACTGTCATGACTACCTTCTCTAGCCTGTAACAAATGTGCCTTCACTGGATTTGCTTCCTCTCTCCTCACTGTCCCATTTGTCAAAATGCCATCTAAGATAATGTCCTAAGACACAATGCTGATAGCATCATATCACTGGCAGTTCCCAGGTGCATAATATACACAAAACTCTACATTATAATTTAAGTCCCGGCATTACCCCAACTTCTCACTTCCTGCCACTCCCTTATATTCATATCTTGAAACTCTCAATAATCACAGAACTTGCCATACCTTTTCCTTAAGCTATGTCTAGGAGCATGCCTCAACTATAAGTATCTCTTCCTTACTTTGTT
>PVKE010006822.1:22171-52992 GCA_004027555.1 Craseonycteris thonglongyai
AAAAAAAAAAAAAAAAAGACAAAAATCCTTGCTATAACTATCCAAGTATGAATCTCACAGCCTAAACTAAGAGCTCCTAAACGAGAGATTCTTAACATACCGTATTTTCCGGCGTATAAGACGACCCCCTAATTTTACAGTTAAAACATAGGTTTAGGCCTATATTCGCTGTATAAGACTACAGCCTCGGAAGTGGGGGGTAGTCTTATACAGCGAATATAGGCCTAAACCTATGTTTTAACTGTAAAATTAGGGGGTCGTCTTATACTCTTGGTCGTCTTATACGCCGGAAAATACGGTACTCATATACTGATCCACATGGGATTTGTGGTTCAGTGTGCAAAATAAACTTGAGTTGGGAAAAAAATGAAATATTTACTTTCACTACTCTCAAATCATAATGTAGCATTCCCTTCAGTTAAAATGTAGGCCATAAACCACAGTGATATTAGCAGTTTCTGTAACTTAGAACAATAGGAATCATAGAATCATATACTACAGTTGATGCAAATATCTACAAAAGTTGTTTACACTCATCATTACTTCAAAATGATACTTTATTAGATCCACTGGCAGCTCTGAATATTTAATGAGTTAATATTTAGTACATGTTACTATATCACAAATTTAACATTCTGACAACCATTTTAATAAATTTTCCTTTATAATCCTATATTTTATTTTAGTGTTTATAAACATTTTCCTGAGGTCTATAAGCTTTGCCAGGCTGCTAAAGGGGCACTGGCAAGAAAAATGGTTAAAAGATGCCGGGATAGCTCAACAAGTTGAGTTCTTACTTAGCAACCATAATGTCTGGGGCCTGGCTCCCACCTGTACAAACCCACATGCTAAACTGCAACAAAGCTGGTAACTGTTGGAAAAACCAATGATGTACAACTATGGAGACTGTTCTGGCCCTTCCCCCTTCTCTCTGTCTCAGTCTCTGTATCTCTCTCTCTCTCTGTCAAAAACAATAAAAATAAATCTTTAAAAAACAAAACAAAACTGGTAACTGTCGAGATGGCTCAGTGGCGAAGGTTCTCTCTCATCTCCCATGCGGGAGGCCCCCAGTTTGGTCCTCCAACCCCACTCACCATGCAGCCCCACATCCACCTGTGTGGAATGAAACGATGCCAAAACTAATGATGTACAACGACAGAGACTGCTTTGGGCCCTTCCACTCTGTTGTCTGTCTCTGTGTATGTGTGTCTCTCTCTCACCTTCGCTTAAACAATAAAATAAATCTTAAAAAAAAAAAAAAATTAGGAAAAAAACTGGTTAAGAACCTCTGCCCTAGAGGATTTCATTTTTCTCCACAGACCCAGCACAGTGTCTGGCATTAAAAAAAATAAGTACCCAAAGTGTGTGTAACAAATGAATGAACCAAGATGTTTGAAGTCAGTTATTTAACTCCTAGGCATTCTTAAAACAAAGTCAAAATAGTCTTCATTTAAGTTACCTCTACAATATAACACTGAACAAGTCTACAGTTACAGATTTTTAAGAGCTCTAGCTTTAAGATAAGCCTTTGAAAGCCAAACACGTGATGTCTAATTTTTATTTCATACTTTTCCATTATTTTGTTAATAATTTTGGAGAATTCATTCACAAAGCCTCTTTGTTATTATGAAAGAATCATCAGACCAAATAATAAAGGTCACTTCCACTATAAAACAAATCTGCCCCATCAAATAGGTCTGCATGTTGAAGGAGGTAAGCAAAGTTTAACAGCTAAATATCAACAAAAGAATAAACATACAATTAAAATTATCTAATAATATGATTTTCAACACCTGGAGGGTTTTAGAGCCCTAGCATATTTAGTATGCATCTGAAATATTTTAAGAAACAGTCATCAGATTTGAGATTCTTCCTAACAAAAACTCTCTGCTTGAGAGGAACGAGTCTAGAAAGTTTCTACAGCAAGACAGACAATACTGATCAATGTTTTCTCATGCTCTCTCTCAGAAATTCCTGAAGATCATTAAATATCTTCTATTAATTTGTAACATAATAGTGTTACAAAACTTTTATAAATATCATCTAAACAAATGAGTACATTCAGATGTTATATTGATTCTTTATTAAGGTATACAGAAATGAACTGGACTGAAGCAACTGCCAGTTTCTCAAAAGTTCCTATTTTCACAGACACATGTGCAAGTAAAAATAATCATGATCAAAGGCTCTAATGCGTAGTTAAACTACAGTGGAACATTAGTGTTTGTTTAGTATCTAGTTTCCAGTCCCAAACTACTATAAATAAGGTATGAGACACCAAACAAACCTATGTAATACCAACTGGTACTAGAAGACAACAGGGCTTTTTCCCCCTAGCAAACAGTTATTTTATTGTGCATGCTATGTGTTCAGAACACTAAATTATCTTCCCTCTGAGCTTTTAAAATTGACATGTGAACATAACAGTATATATTTAACTGAATGTTTTGGCAGGAAGAACATGTAAAACCTCAAGGCATCTTTCATACGCAAATAAAACCAAAGAGTAAGAATGAAAAAGTTCATTAAAAAAATAAAACACTTATCTGATCTAATAAATTCACACTGAATGTATAAAATATTTTAAGATGGCATTCTTGACAGTTATCTCTGCTCTCTAGGTAGGTGCACAACTTTATGCTAGTAATTTTAATTTAGGTCTTCTTAGCATTATTAGCAAGTTGTAAAAACTGAATTTAGTAAATGTATATAATGTATTTCTAGTCCCTGGCTTCTAAAATATTGTCTCTAAATATAAAAATTTAACTACCTAAAAACTCATTACATACCCTTAAGGAAAGCCAGACTACACAGCTGAGATACCACTTAAATTTCATACTGCTATAAAGCCAGAGAAGAGATAGTGGTTGCCAGTAATTTAGGGGAGGAAAAATGTCTGATTGCAGAGGGATAGCACGAGGGAATTCTTTGGGGCATTGAAGTCGTTCAGTATTGGTGGTGATGACTGTAATAATCTAGCCATGTGTTAGGACTGAAAATAAGTACATGTATATGCACATTTTTAGCAGCACTATTCACAACAGCCAAAAAGTGGAAACAGCCCAAATGTCCATCAATGAGTGAATGGATAAACAAACTGTGGCATATACATACAATGAAATATTATTCAGCCATAAAAAGGAATGAAATATAGACACATGCTACAACATGGCTATACCTTGAAAACATTATGCCAAATAAAAGAAGCCAGACACTAAAGGTTATATATTACATGATTCTATTTATATGAAATATCTAAAATAGATAAATCCAAAGAGACAGGATACAGATTGGTTGGTTGCCAGGGACTGAGGGGGAAGAAAAGAAGGACTATGAAGTCATGGAAATGTTTTGGAAGTAGTTATAAATAGACAGAGGTAGTGGTTGCATAACACTATGAATGTATAAATGCCACTAAATTATTCACTTTAAAATAGTTAATTTTGTTATATGAACTTCATCTCAATAAATTATTCACATTTATGCACATTATATATAACTTCACACATAAGAAACATAGTTAAAATACAGTTGTAATGATATGTGCTTTTATAAAACCAGGGAGGGCACAGCATCTGCCTTTAGCATGTTTAACATTTAAGGAATATGCAGAATACCTGGAACAGTTAAATATATTCATAAAAAAAGAGTTCCATCTTTCTGTAAAAATACAGTCACAGCATAAAAGGAAAAACATTCTCATTTGACTGGCCAGTCTTATTTGAATGACAAAGCTTAAAAATAATTTCAGCAAAACTTTGAAATCCGTCAGTAACATTTGGCTTCAATAGTTGTCAAAATATGAAACTCACCAAAGAAAATGAAAACATGGCCTCATCTACAGAGTCCAGAAGCTGCTGTTATTGGTACAGAGGAAGACTTTGTCACCAGAATAGGAAAGAGCAACCCCTAATGGGTAACTAACTGATTCCTAATTGCCACAGCTGAATGATTAGGATCACAGGATATTAAACGCCAGAATTCTTGTCATTATTCACTCTACAACTGGCATCTTTTGTGTCCTTCACTGTGCTAACCAGTGAGGACACCAAAGAATAAGATGAAGGTCCTAAATTTCAAAAATTCATACCGGTAGGTCAAATTTAAGCCTCACTAGAAGGTGAAGCAAATGGTAGAGTAAAAACTGGTAAAAAAAAAATTTGGAAAATAATATGGCAAAATCTAATAAAGCTAAAATAAATATCTTATGACCTATAAATTCAATCCAAGGTATATATATTCAACAGAAATGTATACATATCTTCCCCAAAAAAACCTCGTAAAAATTGTTCATAGTAGTATTATTCACTACTATCTCAAACTGGAAATAATCCAAATAGTCTGGGTAAATGAAGTGTGGCATACTCACACACAATGGAATAACCATACAGTAGTAGTTCTCAATCAGGGACAATCTTGTCCTCAGGGGACATTTAGCAACAGTCTGGAAACATTTTAGGTTGTCACAGCTTAGGGACGCATTTAATGGGTGGAGATCAGGGATGCTGGTAAACACACTTCAATGAACAGGAGAGCCCCCCATAACAAAGAACTGTCCCATCCAAAATGTCAAAGGGCTGAATTTGAGAAATCCTGGCGTACAGCAGTAAGAATGAACTACACATTATACTAATAAATTCAAACATAATGTTGAGCAAAAAAGCCAAACAAAAATGTATACCTATGCTCTCATTTATATAAAATTCAAAATCAGGCCAAATTAACCCCTGGTATTACAAGTCAGGATAGTGGGAAGCTGAGAGGGTCATGAGGGAGAGACTTCAGAGTTAAGAATAACGTTCTGTTTCTCCAGCTGAGTACTAATTATCAGGCACTGTGTGTAAATTTGTTGAGCTGAACAGTTAAAATGTGTATACTTTTCTTAAGTACGAGTAGGTTATTCTTCAATAAAAAGTGAATTAAAAAAAACCAACCTCATAGATACTACTTTACACACATTTGGATGGCAAATTATTAAAAGAAGGGAGGGAGGAAAGGAGATAGGTAGTAAGGAGGCAACAATGTGGAGAAATTGTAACCCATGTGCTTTCCTGGTGGGAATGTAAAATGATGCAGCTGCTATGGAAAAAGGTATGGTAATTCCTCAAAATATTAAATGTAGAATTACCATGTTTTCCTGCAATTCCACTTTTATGTATACATATATACAAAAGTAAAAGCAAAGACTCGAACAGACGTCTATCTTTACATCCATGTTCACAGCAACATTATTCACAGTAGCTAATAAGGTGGAAGCAACCTCAGTGTCCACTGATGGATGAATGGCTAAACAAAATGTGCCATACACATGCAATGGAAAATTTGAAATCCTACAATTTCCAGGGGTCCACAAACTACGGCCCGCGGGCCACATGTGGCCCGCCAAAAACATTTATCCAGCCCGCTGGGTGTTTTTGCCAACTCTGCCTGTCCTGCTTAGCAGCCGACTTGTCACGGGCCCGCAGTGTGCACGTGTGGACATGCTGAGGGACAGTGAACTGGTCCCCCCCGTTTAAAAAGTTTGAGGACGCCTGGAAACCTTGAAACTATGTGGACCAAAACGGCTTTGAATGCAGCCCTTCATAAACTTTCTTAAAACATTGTGAGGGAAAGCCGGGACGACTCAGCGGGTTGAGCGCTCGCTTTGAGGCCCTGAGGACCGAGGATCGAATCCCGGCTCCGGCCCAGGCGGACCCACATGCTGAACTGGGGAGTTCCCACAGTTCGGTTCTCTAGCTGTCTCTGTCTCTCTCTCTATCTGTCAAAAGTAAAATAAAAATAAATATGCACTGAAGATAAAATAATTACTCTCTAAATATAAAAAGAAGATATAAAAAAAAAAAACAAAAACATTGTGAGATTTTTTTGTGATCTTTTTAAGCTCATCAGCTATTGTTAAGTGTTAGTATTACTTTTTGTGTGACCCAAGACAATTCTTCCAATGTGGCCCAGGGAGCCCAAAAGGTTGGACACCTCTGTGCTAAATGAAATAAATCAGTACAAAAGGAGAAATGTATGATTCTTCTTGTATGATGTAACAAGTATTCAAGTTCATAGAGAAACAAAGTAGAATGATAGTTACCAGGGGCTGGGAAAGGTGGGGGTTAGGGAAGTTATTGTTTAATGGCTACAGAGTTTCATCTGGGGAAGATTAAAAAGTTCTGGAGATGGGTAGTGCTGATGCCTGCACAATGATATAAATGTATTTAATGCCACAGGAGTGCACACTTAAAAATAGTTAAAGTGGGGAAGCCGGGATGGCTCAGTGGGTTAAGTGCTCACTTTGCAGCGCCGGGGACCGGGGATCGAATCCTGGCCCTGGCCCGTGCGGAACCATATGCTGAACTGGGAGCTCCCCCAGTTTAGTTCTCTCTCTGTCTCTGTCAAAAATAAAAATTAATTAAAAAAAAATAAATAAATAATAAAAAAAAAATAGTTAAAGTAAGTGAAGTCATATGGTCCTTGATTTTTTTTTCAGTCAAACTTATCTCGCATAATATGATGATCTCAATGTCCATCCATGTTGTTGCAAATGGTAGTATTTCATCTTTTCTTATCACTAAATAACATTCCACTGTGTAAATGTACCATAACTTCTTTATCAAGTCATCTATCAAAGGATACTTTGGTTGTTTCCATGACTTGGCCACCGTGAACAGTGCCGGGATGAATATAGGGGTACATATATCTTTGCAAACTAAAGTTTTCAATATTTTTGGGTAGCTACCTAGAAGAGAGATTTAAATTTCAAAAAAATATTTTAAAAATTAAAAAATGGGTTAAAATAGTAAATATTTTGTTAAACAAGTATATATTTTACAATAAAAAAAGAAAACCCTCATAAGACAAAAGGAAATTTTACTATATGTAAATTTTTTTTATTCCCTATAGTGTACTTTACATCTCTGTGACTACTCTGTAACTACCTATTTGTACTTCTTAATCCCTTTACCTTTTTAACTGAGCCTCTCAACCTCCCTCCCATCTGGTAACCATCAGTTTTCTCTGCATCTACGAGTCAGTTTCCTGTTTTGTTTTGTTTGATTTGTTCTTTAGATTCCACATATGAGATCATATATTTCTTTCTTTGCCTAATTTCCTGTAGCATAATAGCCTCTAGGTCCATCCATGCTGTTGCAAATGTTAAAATTTCACTTTTTATGGCTGAGTAATGTTCCATTGTATATATGTGCCCCATCTTCTTTATCCAATCCATCTACTGATGGGCATTTTGGTCACTTCCATGACTTGGCTATTTTAAGTAGCGCTGCTGTGAACATAGGGATTAAAAAAAAATCCTCATCAGACAAAAGGGAATTTTACTATATGTAAGTTTTAAAAATAAATAATTTAAATGTTTGTCTATGACAATTCAGTTAAAATTTCTATCAATTTCTATGAATATTTTTCCCTGAAAAAGGTTTCCCTTTAAGTCTGATAATTCTAAGCCCTAGCTCTACCCTATCAGTTGTGTTACTCTACATTTTTCGTATTTATCATATTATCATCTTATAGAAGCAACAAACTTACTTCTAAGGGAATATGAACAAGTATAAAATGTGAACAACCCTACCTTACTAATCTTTCTCCTCAGACCTAAACACTCTCAACACTTTTGGGCTTCCTTGTAGACTTTTTCCTATACACACACAAATAAACATATGAATAGAGGTAAAGTGCATACATTTATTAAACCAACATCATAGTCCATACTACTCTTAACTTTTAACTTCATGTATGTGGAAATCTCTACCCGGAAGGAAATAATAGAGTTACCATATTCTACTTACTAGCTATCCAGTATTCCAATTTATATACAGTTCTGCGACTTTAAAGGAAATAACGTAACAAAACCAACTTACATTAGGCTAATAAACAAGAATTAAGTTCCTAGGCATCTTATCAACATAATGAAACGACACAGTGAAATGACATTATTCAAGGACCTGCTGTATAATTTATTGAAGCAATCTCTTCATTATGAACACAGTAACAACTTAATTGAAACAATTTCAAATAATGATTCAATGAATATCGAATATGCTTATATGATCATCATTGCAAAACTGATGCTCTCCAAAAGTTGTACTAATATACACTTAAGACGATCATAAAACAGGGCTTGCTTGCTTCGCCACTTTTTTGCCACATTATTCTTCCTAATATTTGTCACACTGACAGCTTAAATTCTTTATTTGCATTTTTAATTATTGAATTTAAACATCATTCAGAATGTTTAAAGGACATTTAAAAAATGTCTTCTGTGAATTTTGTTTATGTCACTTGTGGAGAAAGGTATTTAATGATATTAAGTTTTATCTTCTTTATATGTAAAGTACCGGTAAGTTAACACTACTTATCTCATTAGATTGAGAGGTCAAATGAGAAAATAGGACGGTGTAATTAGTGATTGGTAACTAAGGCTTTAGGGGAGCTGTCAAGTAAAAATTCCAGCCATAAATGCCTTTATTTTTCATATTACATGGCTGGATACTTTCCAAACAGCCCTTGAACCTCAAAGTCACATTAGCTTAAAAACAAACAAACAAACAAAACCCTCAAACAATCACCCTAAAACCTATCGTAGAAAATTGAGAATTGATTACAGGTAGGGAAATATGAAGATTTTTTGAGATCCACAGCTGATGCTGATACATACACTAGGTTAAGACCCACTGACAAATTAGAATATAAAGGCCATTCCTATTCTTACATATTACCAATATTTGTTCTCTCTTTATATATACACACAGACAGAATCTCTGCCACTGGATTCTAAATTGGGGGGAATTGAAAATTTTACTAAAAGCAGTTTTCTATTGTTTTTCACTCCCTAGACTGCCTAGACTAGATAAATAAAAATATTTCCAGTTGTTATGTGCAGAAAAGGCTCAGTCCCAAAGCAAACATTCTTATTTGCTAACCATATTATATACAGGGCACTGTGCTCTGGTTGATTATTAGAATAAAATCTAACAATCTCTCTTCTTACATTTCAAAAATAAATACTAATTCAAGTACATGATGGATGGCATTTATTATATTATTCACTGGGAAATTCCCCTCAACTAGAATGTATCCATATAAAAGAGATACATGGTAACACATTCTAATTATGCAAAAGCTAAAAGACAAGATCAGAACAACTGGAAAAAGTAGACACTCATATGGAAAAATTAAGCTTAACCCTTTCTCAATTCCATATATAAAAATTTACTCAAAATGAGTCATAAACCTAAACACAAAAGCTCAAGAACTATAAAAATCTCTAAAAGAAAATAGGAGAGATTTTGATCTTAGAGTAGCACAAACATTTCTTACAACACACACACACACACACACACACACACACACACACACAAACTACTATAAAATGTTTAAAATGTAATAAACTAGACTTCATCAAATTTAAGACCTCTGATTTTTGAAAGACATCAATAAAAAATAGAGACCCAGAGACTGGAGAAAATTAGCAATACATATATCTAATAAAGAGCTTTTATCCAAAATATATATTTTTTAAAGTCTTGCAATTTGTAACAAGAAGCAAGTAATCCAATTTTTAAACAGGTAAAATATTTGGACACTTTACAAAAGAAGGTGTATGAATAGCCAATACGCACAAAAAATACGGTCAACATCATTATGCATGAGGGAAAGGCAAATTAAACTATAATGAAATGCCACTACACATACACTAGACTGCTAAAATTAAAAAGACATATGAAGTGTTGGTGATATCTGGAATTATCATACATTGCTATTGAGAAAGTAAAATGGTGCAAAGATTTAGAAAAAACAGTTTGGTAGTTTCTCATAAAGTTAAATATACACTTGCTGGGTTGTCCCAGCAATTCTACTCTTAGGTACCTACCCAACAGAAATGAAAACATGTTCATACAAAGACTTATACTACATGAATGTTCATAGCAGCTTTATACATAATGGCCCCCCACAATGGAAATAATCCAAATATCTATCAACTAATGTAAGAATAAACATAAATACATCAATATAGTGGAATACTGGTCATCTTCTATTAAGAGGCATCAGCTAACATAACAAGCACAAACATGGATGAATCTCAAAAACATTCTGCTGAGTGAAAGAACCAGTTGTAAAAGAGTACATAAAAGTTTCATTTACATACAATTTTAGAATAGGTAAAATTAATCTATAGTGACAGAAAGCAGATCAGAAATTGTCGGGAGGTCAAGGGAAGCAGGGGTTGGTTACTGACAAAAAAGGGATACAAGAGAACTTTTGGGGGTGATACAAAGTCCTGTATACTGATTATAGTGGTTGTTATACAGGTATACAACATTTGTAAGAACTCATAAAACTATTTTGTTTTAAAATGAACCCAGAGTTTGTATTATGGTAAAACAAAGACATGACCCGTCATGAAGGAAGAAGTTTATACTCACATTTCCCTAGAAACAGGAGGCAAGCCACACTACACCAGGGCCACATGGGGAAGAACCAGGATTGGTCAGGAATTAAGAGTGAATGAGAGAAAAAGAACCTTTATTGTGATTTTCGCTGGAAACAATAGGCAAGGCAGGATAAGAAAGCTACGGACGTTTAGGATTGGCTATTTTGAATAATTTTAGTAGTCTCCACAGCATGGGATCTGGCCCTTGGCTAGCACTTGGCCTTGGTGTGATTTAGAGCAAGGGGACAGTTGCCCAGGTGTGTAAGAGTTCTATAAAGGAGGTAGTTGGGGGCTGGCTCTGAATTAGTTGGTTTGCACATGAAAGGCACACTCTTCCAATGGAGTCCATCTTTTGCTACCTCTAGGAGTTAGCTGGGATGGCTAGTCTCTTGGGATCAAGAAGGTCCCAAATGTCAGAACACCAAATAATAAAAAGGCATGATTAAATACATATATACTTAAACGGGTGCATTCTATTGAATATATCATATTAAAATAAGTTGACTTAAAAAGAAACATTAGTTTTAAGAGTCAGTATAACATCAAAGTGGATAATTCACTTACAATATCACCAGCACCTACATTATTTAATTTAAAAACAAAAACAAAAACAAAAACAGGGAAAGCCTGGATGGCTTAGCAGGTTAAGCGCATGCTTTGCAGCCCCAGGGTCCAAGGATCGAGTCCTGGCCCCAACCCATGTGGACTATATGCTGGACAGGGTTGTGGCCCCTTGTTCGGTTCTTACCAGGGGGCCTCCCCTGTTCCTGCCTTCAGTGGCCCCCGCCTACCTGTGTGGAAAGAAACCATGTTGAAACTAATGACAAACAACTATGGAGACTGCTCTGGGCCCTCCCACTTCTCTGTCTCTCTTTGTCTCTTTCTGTCTCCGTCAAAAACAATAAATCTTTTTTTTTTTTTAAAGAAAAAAAACCCAATCTTAATTTTCTATAATGGTAGCATTACTTAAACTTGGAATTACTCTGGAATAGGCATGTCCAACCTGCTGCCCAGGATGGCTTTGAATGCAGCCCAACACAAATTCTTAAAACATTCTGAGATTTTTTTTTTTAACTCATCAGCTATCATTAATGTTAGTATATTTTGTGTGGCCCAAGACAATTCTTCTTCCAGTGTGGCCCAGGGAAGCCAAAGGGCTGGAAGAGCTACTCTAGAATATGAATTTTACCAATTAAATAACTCAAAAGTGGCTGTAGTTGGGAGTTGAAAGGGGGGGTGTGAAAAAGAGAAAACTGGTAAGAAATATAAATTGCCCATTATAAAAAGTCATGGAGAGGTAAAGTACAGTACAGAGAATATAGTCAACAATATCATAATAACTATGTATGGATGGTGTCAGATGGGTACTGGACTTACCAGGTGATCACTTCATAAGTCATATAAATGTCTAATCACTATGTTGTACACCTGAAACAAATATAATATTGTATGTCAACTGTAACTGAAAAATAAAAAAATAGAAAAACAAAACAATAAAGTGACTGTAAAGACACGATCAATTAAGATTTTGTTTTGGTTGAGGGTTTTTTTGTTTGTTTGTTTGTTTTTCTAAGATGTATATTGTATCATCGCTGGGCCCTACAGCTCTGGAATAACTATATAATGGCATCCATCTTTCTTCTTCATTTTATTTTGTCTAATGATTCTCAACCACAGCTGCATATTAGAATCTGATACACTTGGTCTAGAAGAGGGTTCACACATCAGAATTTCTTTAAAGCTTCCCTGATGGTTTTAATGCATAGCCAGAGTTGAAAACTACTTCCCTGGTGTACATCAGATTTAATTTGAATATCATTTGAATACAAGATATCGTAATGTGAGCATATCAAGGTAAAGTACAGAAAACACTATAATATAGACATTTTTACTGCAAAACTACTGCTAGAGTATTATATTACTTTGTGTACTTCCTCTGCATTGTCAGGGCATACTGCCTCCTATAAATTTAATATAAAGGTAAAATAAAACAAAATGAAAAAACAGGTCATAAAATTAGAAATTAAATTTCTACCTCTTACGGAAATCGAAAATATAAATTCAAAGCATAAATAATATGTTCTAAGTCAATAATGCTGAAAAAAAAGAAATTACTTTCCTGCCTAAATCATTACCACAGTGGCTTATCTGGCCTTTGACTCTAGAAACAATGACTCTCCTACCCTGCAGGCTCCACACTAAGATACCATTCCAGTTTTTATTAACATTTCTGTATACTTCTCCTGGCCACACATGCAAAAATTTCTCTACTATAATACATACAAGGGACTATACATTAGTCAGGATAAGCTAGGATATACTATGGAGAGGGAGAAGAAAAGAAAAAAGAAAAGAGGGGAGGAAAGGGGAAGAAAAGGAAAGCAAAGACAAATATCTCAAAGAAACCTTAAGCTGCATTAAATAGCATTATAGCTAGTAATAATATCGGTATTATTTTGAAACTAATATATATGTTGTAAAATTAAGTAATTACAGCAATACTGTTAGGAAACAGCGTTTTCAGTGTAAAAGATAAAAATATAAAACCACAAAAGTTAGATAAAAAAATGCAAAACTTATTTTGATTTGTAAATCATATTAACTTTTATATTTTATAACAAGAAAAATTAATTCTCTCTCTTAGTTTTGCCTTTAGACAACCTGTGACAACAAAGACCTCTAGGATACAGAGAAGTCACTAAACACCATTCCTACCTAAAGCAACTATGATCACTGGGGAAAATGGCTGATTCCAGGGCTCAGAATATGCCTGGAATAGCATATTGTCATGCAGAAACACTACGAATGTCATGTCAAAAAAACACAGGAGCCAATATGAAAGGGCTCCCAATGGCCAAAGATGGTTCCCCAAAAGATATAACGACTGCAATGGTCTGAATAAAATATTACGAAGACAACAACAAAATTCAACCAAAACATATCTCACTGGTCACTTCTAAAGGTTGCTAGAACACCAAATCATTATTTTGAATATTAGTAAATAAAACATTTATACTTCCTTTCCTTTACAAACTAATTTCAGAAGAAATCTTAGTAGATCATCATTTTCCAGCACCTAGTGAAACGACACAGTGGTTCAGAACTAGAAATTTGTTACAAATATAAATTCTTGGGGGTACACACCAGCAATTTTACATTTTTACTGGCCCTTCCAGTGATTCTGATGCATGCTATACTTTAAGAATCACTGAAATAATGTAGTAATCATCAATAGATGCTAAAACTATTACCGTAGGTAAAAAGGTTGGTGGGTAACTTAGAAAATCAGGTGGACACCTCAACTTGATCAATCTTAGCATCACTAAAAGCGGGACAACCAGAGTTCATGTGCTTCCTGGTAAAATGGAATTAATAATTATATAACACACCCAAGAAGTAGTCTTAGGACACACCACCAGCACCACCACCACCACCAGCAGCACCACTGCCACCGCCACACACGCACTCGCACACGCATGCACGCATGCCTGGACCAGAATCCAATCAAGTCTCTAGTTCTAACTCTCAATTTAAAGAAAATAAATGAAGAGAAGATAAAGGATACAGTGAGGAAGAAATCAGATATAAATCGAAATTATGGAACATTCTATAGACAAATATGTGAACTTTATTAGGATTCTATTCCATTCAACTCTAAAAACACATTTCTTAGACAATCATGGAAAACTGAACACAAACAGAGTATAAAATATTAAGAAATCATTGTTTATTTTTAGAGATATACTAACCTTTTAAAGATGTATACTCAAGTATTCACAAGTGAAATGACAGGATGTTTACAATATGCTTTAAAGTACTCCAAAAACAACACAAATAAAAGTATTAATATTTAAAATAAGCTGGAGGGAGAGGAGGAAACAAAAACTAAAATGTAAACAACTGTTAAAGCTGGGTATTGTTATATTATTCTCTTTACTTTTTGTTTGAATTTTTTCATAATAAAATGCTTTAAATTTTTTCAAGAAATCCAGGTTAAGTAAGCAAGGTGCACTGATACATTCAAATCCCATTAAAACGATAGTAAATGAATACACAAATACACACATCTTTAAGACAGAGAATACGAGAACAGAATTTTCAAAGATAAAGAGATTTCAATAAATATTTGAAAGATGAAAAGTAACAACTGACTTTCAAAAACAGAAGCAGCTGCTTAAATGTTACTAATATGAAGGTGTCAATGTGCAACTAACTGAAAGATTCATTCCCTCAGAAACCCTGAGAAGCAAAGGCCTTGTAAATATAAGGCACTTTGGAAGGTGGAGGCAAGGCACAGAAGTTGGCCTTTTTCACCCTCTCTCAGTCTCAACCCTTATACCACGAGTATACCGTAGATCATTTATTCTCTTAAGAAACTGTCAAAGAAGCGCCGGCCTCAAGGTCATAAAGTCTTCAGCCTCAAGGTCATAGAGGCTGAGTCACAGGCTGAAAATGAGATTATGAAAGAAAACCAAGAACAAACTCTTGGAAATTAAAAATGATAGCTGAAATGAAAATGCAAATAAAAATTCACCCAAAAGTAGTATTGATGAAATCTCTTAGAACTAGGTAGAAAGATAAGATGACAAAAATTGGGAGAGGAAAAAAAAAGTCAAGCAACTTGAAAACTCAATACAGGAAGCTCCCCTTGGAGGACTTTACTAATCAAAGTTTCAGAAAGAAGTGATGAAATCATCAAAGAAATCATTCAAGAAAAATCCCCAAACTAAAATGTCTCCAGATTGAAAAGCCCACCAAGTATTAGCAAATAATTTTTAAAACACTGTGTATATCACTGTGAAATTTCAGAAAAAAAATAAAACTGAAAAATTCTTAAAAACTTCCTGGGGGTTTAGAGTTATGGTTTTTGCTGTCTCAGTAGCAATAGTGGAGACAGAAGACAACGGAGCAAAGCCTTGAAATTTCTGGGTTAAAATGATCCTTGGGGGTGGGGTGGGGGGAAGGAGGGCAGTACCCCTGGGATGGGCTCAGCCAGTTAAGTGCTTGCTTTGCAGTCCCAGTGTCCAACAATCAAATCCTGAGCCCAGTCAGTGTGGACCCATATCCTGAACTGGGGTGTGGCCCTAGTCTATTCCCACAGGGGCAAGCTTCCCACGTGGGAGATGCCCTGGTTCAGCCCCCAGCTCTCAGGGGCATACCTCCCACGAGGGAGGCCTCCCACCCGGTTCCTGCCCTGCACACTCCCCCCACCCCCGCCCCCACCCCACCCCCACCCCCACCCAAACCTGTGTGGAATGAAATTAGGTGGGAAAAAACTGATGACATACAACTATGGAAACTGCTCTGGACCCTCCCCTTCTCTCTGTCTCCATCTTTCTGTCAAAAACGATAAAATCTTTTTTTAAAAATGATTCTCAACATAGAATTTTATATTTATCTGACTGCCAATCAAACATAAAAATAAAAATATTTTCAGACTTTCAAAGTCTTAAAAAATGTATCTCCCAAGAACTCATTCTGTTCCTGAAGGAATATACATCACCAAAACAAGGGAATGGTCCAAAGAGGAAAAAGTCACAGAAGGCTAGTCAACAAGTTTCTAACAAAAAAAGGTCAAAAGAGGGGATGCTGGGATAGTTCAACACATTGAGCACTTTCTTTGCAACCATGAGGCCCATGCAAACCTGCATGCTGAACTGCGGTGCAACTGGCAACTGGTAACCACCAGGATGGCAGCGAAGGTTCTTGCCTCCCAGGATGGAGGCTACCAGTTTGGTTCCTGCTCCACTTGGCCCCACATCTACCTGTGTGGAATGAAACCATGTCACAACTAATGATGTACAACTATGGAGACTGCTCTGGGCCCTCTCCCTTCACACATACACTCTCTCACCTTTCAAACAGTAAAAATAAATCTTAAACAAAAAAGGTCAAAGAAATTCCCAGGACGAAGGCAAAGGAATCCTCATGACAATGCTGTGGAGCAGACCTACAGGGGAAGGGCAGAAGGCTACAAGGACATATACAGGAGGGAAAAAAATGAACTAATCAATTATTTGACAGGTTTAACAAAGAGATAAGTTGTTTTGAGACATATTTTATTGAGCTGTTGAAGTATGTAGAAATACTTGATTGAAGATTTAAAAGAAAACAAGGTGAACAACAACAAAGTTAACACCAAGAAAAAAGTGCAAGAAAACATAAAATATACCTAGCTCAGTAGTGAACATTTACAATATAACAATACAGCTAACTCTGATCATTAAAGGTAACCAAACACTGCAATACAGGATGAAGGGAAAAGAGAGAGATGTGTTAGTATGTTGTGTGTACACATGTGTATGTTTAAGATCTAAATCTTTACCAATACAGGAAATGAATACATAATGTCTAAGAGAAATAAACTTTCTTAAAACCAGTGTATTTATATTATTTATAAATATGAAAGCAAATATTCAAGGAAACAGCAAAATCACTGAAAAAAGCAGTTGCCCCTAGGATCAGGAGGGTTTTACCATAAGTAAATTTCTACCACAGTGCTGCTGAGCTAGAGGTAAAAAATTTAACATGTTAAATTTAGAGTCACATTATCACAAGTGATGAGCTTGCCTAGCTAGCCAAGTCAGGTGTTCCAAGGATCCATTAGCAAATCATGTTATTGCTGGTGCATTAACATGGGGTTTTATTGTCTAATGTTTAAGTTATATTCAGGTACTTCTTTGATAAAACTTCAAAACATTTAAATTACTCACAAATAATTTATATTATATTTCTGCAGCCTATAAATGAATAGTATATATATTTTATACTGTAAAGTAACTAGGAATAAAAATACAAAATCCCTACAATTTGTGGAATCATATCACGCATATTCACCTTCTTATAAATGTCACAATCTGTAGTGTCTCAATATAAATGTAAATCTTTAAAAATTACATAATAGACCACAATAGGGTGGGAAAAATGCAGGCCAAAAGGCTGCAAAGAGCCTGCCAATTGCATCCTACAAATGAGATCATGACTGTATAAACTGAAAAGGCTCATTATTTCACATGCTCTTAAAGCCAACTCTGCCACTATAACTAATAGAATTTGACTAGGAAGAACCAAAAGCATATGACAGTGGCAAACCACCAGGGTGACATGGAATAAAATGCTGTTGTATGAAGGGATACTCTATATTGGGTGGTGAGAGTACAAGGAAGCAGGCAGGTCCCTAGAGTTCTGGCTGTGTCCCCAAAGAGTTAAGTTAAATTATTATTCGAGTTCCCCATGAGGCTTGCTTAACAATCTAGAGCAGGGATCTCCAAACTACGGCCCACGGGCCGAGGCCCTCTCATCCGGCCTGTAGAGACCTTTTTATCTGAATAAAATATTATTAAATAAATAATTTAAAACAACATCTATGTTTTGATTCTTTTTTATTTGGACCTCGAGTGTGTAGTCGGCCCCCAAACTGCTGTTTGATAGTTAATGCGGCCCACGGGCTGAAAAGTTTGGAGATCCCTGACTAGAGTCGAAGAACTCAGAATGCTCAAATGGAAAAGGCATCCCATGGTACCCCAAAATCTCTTATGTTCTTGAAATAAATTCCCACTACCAAAAAGAGTACATTCATTCATTTATTCATTCTTCTATCCATTCAGCAAATACTGAATATGTAAGGAAAAACATCTATGTACATGTACGTAAAACAGACTCACACACAGAATGTGGTAAGTCATAAGAAGAGAAAGTATGAGTTATAAAGAAGGTAAATGGAGGATGTAACCTAGTTCTAAACAAATCAGATATCCTTGCCATCTTAAAAAACAAACAATGAAATTGTCCTTTAAATTGGTAAATACTGATGTCAAATAAAAACCTGCTTAAATTACTCACTGGGTAACTACTTTAGGCAAATAACTCCAAACAGAAATGCCTTTGTTAAATGAATTCATTTTTTTCAATTCAGTGACTAATTTTATTAATTCATTCATGTATTGAGTGCCTTCTGTGAACCAAGCACCAGGAATACAGCACTGAACACATTAGACAAATGTTGTGCCCTTATAGAATTTACAATCTAGTGAGGGATATAGGTTCATAAACAAGCAACTATTACACAACGCAATAAAATAACTACCATAATGGGGAAATTACAGGAAAAACATGAATTCTATTGGAACTTTAAAGAAAGATGTGTTGTAGCCATATTATTCCAAGTAGTGTGCAAATAGGAACCAGATCATTCTCAGAAAACATCAAGTAGTCTGATTCAGAACGCAGTTAAGAGGAAAAAATCACAATAATGGAGAGAATAAATTGAGGGGTAAGGAATTCTAACATCTGATGGCCTCATATGCCATTTAATCCTCAAAACAACTCTAAGAGGGTAAATGCAATCAACACTTGGGAAAGTAGCTCCAGCATCCATTCCCTCACTCAGACATGGACAGATACATCCATCCTTTAATGATGACATGATACTTCTTCTCAATAATTTATACATAAAAACTATTGTGTCATGGATCTCAACTCAGATTCATCACACCAAGCTACAACTCTAAAGAATGATGTGCCGAGTTGAGGACTTTGAATTTTGTTAAAAACAAAGGCTTCAAAAACGTGAGTTCAAATTTTAATTTCATCACTTACTGTGTGACCTGAAGCAAGGTCCTTAATCTCTCTCCACCTCCATTACTTCATTTATAAAATAGGGATAATGAGACCTACTTCATCAATTTAATATGTGGAAAGCACTTAAAACTGCTTGACACAAAGGAAGCCTCTATTTAGCAACAGGAAGTAAAGAAAAATTTCTAAATGATTTGATCAGAACTGTGGTTTAGGTAAACCAATTTAGAATAGTATAAAAGAGAACACACAAGAAGTGGGAAAGTTATGGCAAATTTTCATGAAAAGCGTTAAAGGTCTAAATGAGATGAAGACAGTGAAAAAAGAAAAAGAAGGTACTGCAGAATATGAATCAACAGGATTTAAGAAATGACCAAATGTGGCAGAGAGAAAAAGGAGTTAAAAGATGATCCTCTGATTTTCAACTTGGTAGACTAAGAGAACAGTGATGCCAGGAATAGAGGACCATGTGAGGATGATTTAGGACTCCTTTAAATAAAGAAGTTCTGTTACATTTTATATATGGATTTTTTTTTACTCAAGTATTGCCTAAAAGAATTTAAATACAGCAGAATTTAAGATAATTATATTAGTAAAAAATAAGGTCTACATTTTATAAAGTGAAATACTAAAGATATATTTTTCACTAACCTATTCTCTTTCAAAAAACATGTTTCTAAAAAATCTAATACCACTACTTAGGGATGGAAAAGCAAATCAAATTAATAAAATATAATATTTGCATTTCTCATTGCAAAACCAACTCTTAGGACCAAATATTGATACTGCACATTGCTGACATGTAATTATTTACAATTCTCAACTTCCCAATTTAATAAGAAAGATATGATCCCACAGGATTCTCTGTAAAGAATATTATAACTATTATTTCTAATATAAGATTAAAAGGTACAAGTTATAGATGAGTAATATTTTAAAAGTAATAAAAACCTTTGTGAATGCAACAAATCTTTATATAAAAATCACACTGAAAAAACAAAACTTCTGAAATATAACTAGTACAGATACTGACAATTAAGAACTTCAGCAGGTTGCCACCACAGCTCAGCAGGTTGAGCACTTGCCTTGCAACTGTGAGGTCCGGGGATTGAATCACAGCCCCAGCCCATGCAAACCCCATATGCTGAACTGTGGTGCAACTGGTAATTGTGGGATTGCTAGGCGGCAAGGGTTCCCTCCCCACACCCACCTGTGTGCAATGAAACCATGTCACAACTAATGAAGTACAACTGTGGAGACTGCTCTAGGCCCTACCCCTTTCTCTCTCTCATCTTTTCTCCAACAATAATTAATCTTTAAAAAAAATATCTGGAAAAATGATAAAGGGAAACATATAACTTTCCTGTAGCAAAGAGCCAAGTAAGTGGTTCGAGAAAGTTCTTCCAGGAAATAAACATAGAAAGAATTAAAGATTCAAGATATCACCATTCTGCAATCCCTAACAACATAATGAATTCTATCAATAATCAACAAAAGATGGTAAAACCATTAGTGAGTTTTATAATGAAGAATAAGTTGATACCACCTGAAATCACTTACCAATCTTAGCATTATTAAAGGTGGGACAACCAAACATTATGTACAAGAGGGAACTCAAAACAACTAGAATTTATTTATTAAAAATTGTGTAATTATTCTTACATGTTTAAACTTCAGTCACCTTTAAAGTATTCTCCATTTTATGCAATACATGTACACCTGTTGAGATGCTTTGTCCACTGCTCAAAAGTTTTTGAACTTGTTGACTTTGATGCCTTTTACTGCTTCTGCCATTTTTTGTTTGTTTGTTTTCACCTTTTCCACATCAGCAAAATGTTTCCCTCTGAGGACGTTTTTCATCCAGGGAAACAAATATTGGGTGGATAGGGAGGGTGGTGTAAAGGGATCATGGCATTTTTTGATCAAAAACTGCTGAACACTCGGTGCAGTGTGGGCAGGTGCATTGTCATGCCACACGTTGTTTGTGTAAATCGCCCATCATGAAATGAGCACGTATGTTGAGTCTCCAAAATAAACTAAGTGAAGCCGAACACAGCATTTCACAAGAATGCCACTGGCACAACGATGCAGATAGATTACTATAACACTCAACTAGTGGGGGAAGCCTGTACTATGAGGGCCACTTCCTCCAGAAGATAATTCTGGGGTGTTTTTTTTTGGGGGGGGGGGCTCTCTGGTAACTGATAGGAAGTACACAGAAACACCAATTGGATATTTTTATTAAAAAATGAAAACTTAACCTGAGTCTAATAAAGTGTCTAACTTAGCAGTTTTCAGAAAATAGAGAATAGGTTATATAGCAGTGATTCTATAACCTGAGAGCACAGCAATCACTTAAGAGAGAGATGCAAACCAGTGAATTAAAAGAAACTGTAAGAAACAAACAGTCAAATGGAGAATGTAGGAAATTTTACAGAAAAAAATAACAACACAGTTTCAACAACAAATCATATAAAAGGGGAGAGATGTTACAGAATAAAAATTACTTACCGGTAAGCAACATAACTGCAAATGTAATATGCAGACACTTAAGATTCTGATTCAAACAAACCTACCGTAAAAAGGCATTTTGGGACAACTGAGAAAATTTGGACACAAACTGAGAATAGATGGTATTTAACATTTCTGTTAATTTTGTTAAGTATAGTAGAATAATGTCTATGTTAAAAAATGACTTAAAGGTCAAGGCTAGAGACTTCGTAGAAAGCCACACCATACAGGAGCACTCTAAGAGTTTGGGCCTAAACAGAATGATTTTACATGTAAGCATGAGATCACAGTTAACAACTTCTGCTTCCTGAAAGCCTTGTGCTAAGCACTGCATTAAGTACTTTAACTTATCTCTTTGAATTTTTAAAATAACTGTAATAAAGATATAAATGCTATACCATTTTGCCTGTTGATCATAATCAGAATTTCAATTCTTTTAAAGAATAAAGTGTTAGTAGTTTGGAGAATGGCAAGAGTGATGGCAGAAAGACCAATTAAGTTGTTGCAACAGATTAAGAATTCCTGCTACAAACAATATGAGCCAATGTTCATGCATTAGGACTAAAAAATATGAAAAATTGTTTTTTGAACGAAATATAAATTGTCCTACAGACAATGAACTATGAAACAACCTTTTTCACAAAAGTAAAACTTTTTTTCAATAATTTTATTTTTAAAGCAATCAGTTTATATGTACCGTAGTTACTGGACTTACACTTAATTCTTACTTCCACTGGAAATAGTTATCTATACTGCTACTTGTCCTATCTTCCAAGGTTGTTGTGAAATAGCACGAGATAACAAATGAGAAAGTGCTTTGGCAGCTCTGAAGTATTACACAACTATATAGATTTCACATTAAAAAAAAGCAAAAAACATGAAACTGTTTTTCAACTGAATAGACTTGAGACCCTTAGAAACCTGAGTACCCCAAAATCAACCTTTGCCCAGAAACAGAAAGCCTATAGAAACTGTCACCTTTTTAATATCCCTCCTGAACCCATTTTTTACTGACTCTTGATTTACTGGATGGCTCAATGTCCTATGATCTAGACTGCACTTTCATTTTTCAAAAGGAAAAAACTAAAGAAATGTTTAAAGAAAGTCATTAGATGAGTATGGCAAGACATTTATTTCCCAATGGAAAGACCAAAACCTAGAAAACTGTTTTCCTGAACACTTTTCCAAGAGGTTCACAACTGAAGAGCTGTTCTCCTCTATAATTAGTTAAATTTCTTTTCATTTACTAGTAATTCAATCCCACATATATTACTGAATGTTTACTAACGTGACCTGCATTAGTGAGTGGGTGAATAATTTTAATACCAAAACTTTTTAAAACAGTGTAGTACAGTCACTTCACTTTTGCCTGTTGCAAAATTTAAGATTCTCATTTTTTCCTACTACGACTGCACTATGATAGCTCTCTGCTATCCTACCGAAAATTTCACATTCAGCCTATAGTTTCCACACCGCAACAAGTATGAAGGCTGTTTGAAAGACATATTCTCTTAAAATGAAGTTTGGCGACTAAATTTTACCTTGAATTCAGGTTTGCATTACTTAAGTCCTACAATGTTAAAGTTTTTCTACCAGCAACAGGTACTGCAATGAAAAATTAACAAAACCTGTAATGCCACAAAATATTTTGCTACCGTTTTCAATTTTTAAAGACTCCTTTTAGTAACAGTTTCAAGGGGACGTAAGCGCCACGCTTCATTTGATTCGGTCCTGCTTCTGTCTCGTCAGTAGTAAGCATAATCTTAGGCTTCACATTTTTCCTTCGATAACATTAAGGCCGCTGGGTGCGGTAACCGCACACCTCCAATTTTAGTTTCCAAGAATCCTGAAAGAGCGGCACCTTGCCCACTCGCTCCTCCAGCCTTCTTTACACTCAGAAGGTTGGCCAAAATGTGCAGCTCCAGCCTTCTCTACAAACTCAGAAGGTTGGCCAAAACGTGCAGCTCTTTCCACACCACCTCCAAGCTGTAATAGAGCACCCAGAGGGCGACTGGTCACGGGGAGGAGAGGAGAACTTCTCCACCCAGAGGACGGCGGCTGAGGTCCAATCCAGCCCGCACTCAACTCTCCTTGCCGCCAGAAAAGCGTGTAGACCCTACGCTCAGGCCGCGGCGCTCGATGCGGAGGGGCGAAGGCGCGCGTGGCTGCTGAACGGGACGTAAACAAACCGACCCGGAGGAGGGGGAGGGGGCACCGGCGGGGTGGGGGGTAGGGAGAGAACCTCACTGCAGCCCTCCAGCGCAGGTCCGCAGCTGCCTGGACCCTCCTGACGGTTCGGGTCCCCGCGCGGCAAGACACCGAAGGCCCCAGCACGTCTGGAGTCTGAAGCCACAAGGCCGTCGGCTCCGCGCCCCCTGCCCCGCAGTGCCCTACCTGAACACGCAGTCCGGGTCCCGCGCGTCCCGACCAGGCGCGCCCAACCCGTTTCTCTTGCTGAAGAGCTTCTGGAACAGCGTAGGGGCCATGCTGGCCACTACCAGGCCGGGGTCTCGCCTCAGGGAGCTCACTAGGCCCCCGCTCCTAGAGCCGCCCCGCCACCCCCATAGGCGCCTCAGTCATATGACAGAAATTAGTCACTTCAAACGGCCACGGCGCGATGGGCGGGACGCGAGGCAAGGCCGGCGTTGATTGGCTGACAATAGGCCGCATCACGTGGCGGCGCGAGGAGCAGGGGGCAAGGTGGGGGCGTGGGGCGGAGCAGGCGCCCATAGGCTGGCTAGTGGATTCCCTCACGTGGCAGCTCACGGGGCGGGGCGTGCGCGGAAGCGAACGGAGGGGAGGGGTGGCTGGGGAAGTTAAGCAGTTAAGTGCTCAGGACCGGGTCCTCCAAAACGCTGTCAGCTGCTATTTGAGGCCACGACGGGGTGGTCCGGGGACGACGCCCAGGGACCAGGGACCTTGGCGTGCAGAAACCTTCCGCACCGCGCACCCTCGACGAAGGGAGATGTTTAGAGCAGCCAACCTTCACGCTTCGTCCCCATCTCAGCCCCTGGCTTCGCACCTCCATCCAGCGCCTGGCGCAGTCCAGTGGCCCCCACAACAGATAAGGCGCTCCAGCGTTACCCGTGCGGCCGCGGCGTAGGCTGGACTTTGAGCCAGGGGCTGGACTGTGAGGGGTGTGAACTCAGAACTTGCCGTGCTGGACTGACTCACGGGGTCTAGTGGAGGACCTTGCCAAGAACCTGCCACAGCCAAGATTCCCAGCAGAGACGGCCTCCGCCGGCGGGCAGATGACATCCGTTTGTGACTAGTTTCTTGAACCCTGACACCGGGAATTAGCCCCTTGGAAAAGCTAGCGCTAGGAGGTTTAGGATTTAGGTTGGAGGGGAGGGAGAATGTGGAGTTGTAAACAAATAGATTTGATAGGATGAAAACAGCCGTCCAAAGAAGAAAAACATTGCTTGTAAATAATTTTACATTCTTATTAAATCCAGGGAGCTAAAAATTATCAGATTTCGGATCAAACTGGTCTTACAAATTTCCAGCACCCCCAATCATTCACCCACTGCTCCTCCAGGACAAGAAATTTTGTACCATGGAGTGCAATTCTCCAACAAATGTCAAATGACTAGTATGTGGTTGAAAGTTTAGATAAAAATAGTTTTTGACAATTTCATTTAGGCATACAAATCTACGTAACTTTTAAGTGGCTACCAACTCCTGATTTGCAGCTGAAGTTTAACTATAAAGTAAGAGATCTTATGTAGAAAAAAAGTAATTGGCAGCATAGATGTCAGAATTTCAGTGATCAACATATTTCAATAGTACATTTTAAAAGCATTTATATAACTAAGAAATTAATTACACAAATGTTTATTCTTGATCTAAGCACTGGGGATCCAAAAAAAAAAGTTAACTTTCTATGTGAGGAGATAGTCTAAATAAACAAGGTAATTTCAGACTAGTATTCTGAATAAGAACTAAGCAACGAAATGAGGGAGTAGAAAGGTCTTTCTCGAGATCAGTTTGAGATGCTCAGGTTAAAATTCATTCAAAATTCCTCTGTATATTGTGCAAGCTCCATATGTTACTGGGCAATATAAGAGTAAAATTACAGGACTTACATTACTTATAAACTTAAGATAATCCTCTGGACTCTGGTGCCAAACACTGAAAGATTTTTTATTTTATTTTATATTCTTTTATATTTTTAAAGATTTGTTGCTTGAGAGAAGGTGAATGATAGAGAGAGAGAGAGAATATGAATGGGGGAGGACCCGGCGCAGTCTCCATAGTTGTACATCATTAGTTGTGACATGGTTTCATTCCACACAGGTGGAAGTGGGGCTGCATGGGGTGGGCACCAAACCAGGGGCCTAAAGCATGGGAAGCAAGAATCTTCACCACCGTGCTAGCTTTGTGGTTACCAATTGTGCTGCAGTTAAGCATATGGGTTTGCACAGGCCAAGGCAAGGAATTGAACCCCAGATCTCACAACTGTGAGGCAAGTGTTCAACTGCTGAGCTATTTTGGCATCCCAAAAGATTTCTTAATAAGGCAAAATGAGCTATGAGTATGTTTCTCACAAAATGTGAATATGGAATAAAATTTTTGTAAACAGAAAATGAAGTCAATGCAATTTTTGAAAGTGAGAAATTGTATATTCTATAAGTCAGTTAAGGAATCAATCATTTTGGGAAGTTTTGAGTTTTTTTATACTAGCAAATTACACTAAATGAGTGTGAATGTAGAAACAATCAGAAGCTTGTCTATACAGGACCAAAGACACAGAGTACTTAGCTAGCTGGCCCATGGCTGGCACAGAAAAGAATAGTTCTAGGTCCCCTCAGAAGGAAGTTTCTAAATCCATTAACCTGGTGTGCTTTCATCTTTGGAAAACAGTTACTTCATGGATAATTACAGATATTAATAGTAAGGGAAAGAAAATTATAGCTTGCATAAGATACTTTGTTTTCATAGTCTCTAATCACATAATAGCTTCATTTCTATGGTCTTATGTAGACTTACAATTGAAAGGTACACAAAAAAGTACATTTTAATTGCTATCCCTCATCACATTTCCTTTATGTTGAAGCATAATACACAAATTACAGAATCAAAAGCACTAACATGCTATACATAATGTCATAAAAGCGACAACACATATAAAATTGAAAATATTTTCATGTTCAATAATGGTGTATATTATCTTTTTTCTTTTACTTAGCACTACCTCTCCCCACAAAGTGGCTGAAGTTTCTTAAAGTATCCGTTTTTATTTTTTTTTTAAGATTTATTTTTATTGTTTTTGACAGAGACAAAGAGACAGAGGGAAGGGGGAGGGCCCAGAACAGTCTCCATAGTTGCACATCATTGGTTTTTCCACATAGTTTCATTCCACAGGTGGGCACGGGGCTGCACAGGGCAGAAACTGGGCTGGGGTCTCACCCCAGTAAGAACTGAACTGGGGGAACTCCCAGTTCAGCATATGGGTTCACTTGGGCCGGGGCAGGGACTCGATCCTCGGTCTCCAGGGCTGCAAAGTGAGCGCTTAACCCACTGAGTCATCCTGGCTTCCCCTAAAGTATCCTCTTTAAGTTTAGGGTGCCAACAGGAGGAAATGTGAGAAATAAATAATTATTTATTCAATAATGTTATATGAATGTGGAACTGCAGGGTTGCAGATAAGGACTATACTTTCACTCCAAAGTAGAAGATTCTGCCTCTTTCTAAGCCTATGGGCCTGTCTCTGCTTCCAACATCATAAAAAACAGCATTCTCTTCTAGTTACCAGATATAAGAAAAGGTGGCAATAAAACTGGAATTTTGATTCCTTAACCACCATGCAAATAAGCATGGCCTCAACTATGCTAAATTTTCTTGAGACAAATTAAATTTTCATTGATAACATCTCAGAACAAGACATTTAGAATCAAGATGATCAAGTAAAACTGCCTAATCACACTTAGACGAACTCAGGGTACCTCAGTTTCAAAAAGTTTTAATCCAACTTGTGATTTACTGCTATCTAATAAGGCAATGATAATGGATTAAGACATCAGAAAACTTACATTTATTCAACAAATTTTTTTTTTAGTTCCTTCAAGGTCTCAGACTTTGTTCTAGACACTGAGGATACAATGCTGAAGAAAAGAGTCCCTACTCTTGTTAATTTAGTTCTTGGTGGGAAGAAGCAAAATAAACAAGATATTTGCAAGTTGTGCTAGGAGCTAGGAAAGAAATAGTTGATAGCAAGCAACGGGAGGGGACCAAATTAACATAGGGTGGTCAGAAAAGTCCTCTCCAAAGATGTGGAATTTGAACTGAGGTATAAAGAATGAAAAGGAACCAACATGGGAAGAAGGTGGTGACGAACATTTCTTCAGAGAGAAGAAAAAGCACAGAGGCTCCAAGGCAGGAATGGTGTGACTTGTTTGAAGAAGGAGGCCAGAATTGCTGAGTACACTCTGGGAGGGAGGTGTTTGAGACATGATTAGAAAAACATTTACAAGATCCAGATTATGTAGGTTCTTATAAATCATGGGAAGTGTGATGGCACCTATTGCATATTTTAGGCAAGAGTTGTTGGCTAACTGGGGTTATTTTGGAAATACAACTAATAGGAATTCTAACAGGAGTGAAAGGAAGAAAAACCAAGGACTGATGCCTAGGTTTTTGCCATGAGCAACTAAATGGAAGTCATTTCCTGATAGAAAGATCAGAGAAAGCACAGGTTTGAAGAGGAAAATTGAGCATATCCAGTTTAAATTGCCTATTAGACATCCATGTGGAGACTCTGAGTGGAATATATGGGGAGAAGCCAGGATGGGAGAGAGAAACTTGGGAGGCATCTGCTCATACAAAGAATTTAAAGTATTGGAATGGATGAGTTTACCTAAAAAGACAGTGTATACACAGAAGAGGGTCCAGGACTAAGATTCAAAGAGGACAATATTTACAGGTCTTGAAGAGAAGGGTCCAGCCAAGAAGAATGAGAAGAAGTAGTAAGATAAGAAAATGTCCCCAAAATGAGGTAGGGGTCAACTGTGTTGAATGTTGCTGAAAATTTAAGTGTCCATTACATTTGTCAACATGAATGTCTTGACAAGAGCAGTTTCAATGGAGTCATGTGAGTGAAAGCCTAAATGGAGTGGTTCAAAAAAGAAAGGGTAAAAGGAAATGGTAAAGCAAGTATAGACACCTGTCTGTTTTACTGAGCTAGGAATTAGAGAAATTAGAATTGGGAGAAGATGAGAGGAGGGAAAATTGGGATTCCTCTTTTAAAAAATAAATTTTTTTTGTTTGTTTAACAGAGGGGGTGGGGTAAGGGTTGGGGAGAGAGAGCCCAGAGCAATCTCCATAATTGTATATTCGTTTTTCAATATAGTTTTGTTCCAAAGGTGGGCGCGGGGCCCCACAGGACAGGAACTGGGCGGGGCCTCCCGCATGGGAGGCGCACCCCCATTAGCTGGGGGCCTCCTACATGGGAAGCACACCTGGGGCTGGAGCTGAACCAGGGTCCTCCCACATAGGAAGCTCACCCCAGCGAGAGCCAAACTGGGGGCATACCACCCCCACCCCCCCACCCCCCCAGTTCAGCATATAGGTCTGCATGGGCTGGGGCCAGAATTCAATTCTTGAACCCAGGGCTGCAAGACTAGTGTTCAGTCCACTGAGCCATCTCAGCTATCCCCTCCTCTTTTTTCTAAAGCTAGAATATATTAGAAAATTTTGTATGCTACTGAAAATAATCTAATAGGGTTGGTGAAATCAAGCACCTACAATGCTCTGGATCAGGGGTCTCCAAACTTTTCAGCCCGTGGGCCGCATTAACTATCAAACAGCAGTTTGGGGGCTGACTACACACTCGAGGTCCAAATAAAAAAGAATCAAAACATAGATGTTGTTTTTAATTATTTATTTAATATTATTTTATTCAGATAAAAAGGTCTCCATGGGCCGGATGAGAGGGCCTTGCGGGCCGCATCCAGCCCGCAGGCCGTAGTTTGGACACCCCCTGCTCTGGATGAACAAGACAAGTACAACCTTCGCCCTTAAGAAACTAACAAGTAAATAAGCAAATAAGCATTACAGATTGTGATAAGTGTTTTTAAAAAATCAAACTTTTGGGGAAGCCGGGATAGCTTAGTGGGTTAAGCGCTCACTTTGCAGCGCCGGGGACCGGGGATCGAATCCCGGCCCCGGCCTATGCAGAACCATGTGCTGAGCTGGGAGCTCCCCCAGTTCAGTTCTCTCTCTGTATCTCTCTCTCTCTCTCTCTGTGTCAAAAATAAATAAATAAATTTATTTATTTATTTAAAAAAAAATCAAACTTTTACCTTCAATATAAATAAATAGGGAAAGCTGGGATGGCTCAGCGGGTTAAGCGCTCACTTTGAAGCCCTGAGGACCAAGGATCGAATCCTGGCCCCGGCCCATGCGGACCCACATGCTGAACTGGGGTGTGCCCCTAGTTCAGTTCTTGCCGGGATCTATGTGGGAGGCTCCCAGCCCAGTTCCTGCCCTGCGCAGCCCTGTGGAGTGAGACTATATGGAAACTAATGTCAACTATGGAGACTTCTCTGGGCCCTCCCCCTTCTCTCTGTCTCTCTCTATCTCTGTTTCTCTCTGTCAAAAATAAAATAAATCTTATATATATATATATATATATATATATATATATATATATATATATATATGATTTATTTTATACACACACACACACACACACACAAATAGGCTTAAAATCCTCACCTGGAATTCTATTAGAAGTATACAAAAGAAGGTCCTGTGCATAATGACACACTGCCATGACAAACATTCTTTCAACAAATATTTTTCAATTGATGTTTAATATGTGTCTGGTAGCTGTGCTTGAACTTGGAAATACAATGAAGAACACAATGTAGTTCCTCCACTCAAGGAGTTGACAGTCTAGGGAGGAAAAAAACAGAGTATGACAGGCAATTATAGCACATTGTGATAAATGCTATGATGTGGGCAAGTTTAGGATGTTGTGGGAATATAAGGAAAGACAAGTAAACTTTAGAGGGAAAAATTAAAGAGAGTTCTATGAGTGAAAGAATAAATAAGGATTAAAAATAAAAATAGGAGAAGCTAAAGAAAAGAGGAAGTGGTCAGGGAAATTGTATAATATAATCTAGTAGTAAAATTTAACTGGGTTAAGAAAAAAAAATACAAAAAAGTATGTAAAAATACATTTAAAGACCTAGAGACCATCTTATTAAGCGAAATAAGTCAGACTGAAAGAATCAGGAAACATATGACCTCACTTATAGGTGGAATATAAAAGTGAAAGTAACAAAGACACAGAGAC
>PVKE010006823.1:0-52879 GCA_004027555.1 Craseonycteris thonglongyai
CTAGAGAACTGAACTGTGGGAACTCCCCAGTTCAGCATGTGGGTCCTGCCTGGGCCGGAGCCGGGATTCGATCCTCGGTCCTCGGGGCCTCAAAGCGAGCGTTCAACCCGCTGATCCGTCCCAGCTTTCCCAAAATATTCTTTCTAATAATGTAATCTTTAAGATAGTCTTGGATAAAAAGAGGAACTATTATTATCCCATTTTTCAAATAGGGAAGTATAGGGAGGTTTCTTATTTGACCCAGTGAAACCTGGGCAGAGAGTATAATTAACCACGGAGCCCTATTTACTGATCTTAAGCTCTGCCATTGCCCGTAGGAGGCGCCTCATTTGAGCCTGAGTCAGGATATTCAGCCTCCAGTGCCGAGTTGAGAACAGTTCAATTCATCCACCTTTACTTTAAAGCCAGGGCATCCATATTTAGGCCCCCTCTGATACATACTCTAGTTATATCCATAAGAAAAATTATACACAGAAGTGCCACACCTTCAGGAAGTGGCTACAGAATAAATGACGACACTCCAAGTTAAATTAAATTAAATCGCATCTAATTAAGTCATTTTAAAAGATGACCTTAGAAAGGCAACCTTTTATGGAACTACCAGGCTAAGACATATTCCTGGTATTATATCATACATAATGTGTTGTTTGAAAAGTGCTCCAAAAGCACTGAACATACTGTTAAAATAACTACTGGGTTAACTAATGGGACAGTGTGCCATTTTACCATGGTAACACGAACTCTTATTTCAGTTGTGCAGCAGAGAGAAATGTATCACTTATCTTTCCTACTTTTACAGGTGGCCCCTTCAGGTTGCACTTCAGATGCTGTCTGGAATGACTTAAAGTAGAGGAGTACCACAGCACTGCACACAGAAGGCCTCTCTCTGGGCTGTGCTTGGAAGTCATGGTGAATAGGGATAGCAAAGACCCCAAGAGGTGAACAGCCAGGAACAAAAGTAAACAGTTCATAAAAAAGGAAATTCAGCTGTTGAACAAACAATGGGAAAAGGTTTCATTTCACTAGTAGTCAAGGAGATGCAAATTAAAACACGAATGAGAGACCATTTAGCAAAGTATATGGTTGGTTGTTTTTATGATTATACTCAGTAATGGCATCAGTTGTGAAAGCTGCTTTTCTGCACTGTAAACCGATTCAGTTCTGCTAAAAAGAAAATTGGCATGGATACAAATCAAAATTAAAGCATTAAAATATTTTCATGCTTTGTGAACTAGTAATTTCACTTCTGGAATCCATTCTAAGAAAGTCTAGACATGGAAAATATTCATATACCCCAATGTGTTCATCACAGGGATATTTTAATAGAAAAAGGAGACACTAAATAAATGTCCAACAAGGTTATAGTATGCTTCATCCTTACCAAAATATTGTGAAACAGTTAAAGTCTGGGTTTTTTTTAAGATTTATTTTTATTGGTTTTTGACAGACAGAGAGAAACAGAGAGAAGGGGGAGGGCCCAGAGCAGTCTCCATAGTTGACAGCATTCGTTTTCCATATAGTTTCACTCCACAGGTGGGTGTGGGGCTGCGCAGAGCAGGAACTGGGCCGGGAGCCTCCCTCATAGGCCCCGGCAAGAACTGAACTGGGGGCACACCCCACTTCAGTGTATGGGCCCGCCTGAGCCGGGCCGGGATTCAATACTTGGGCTCCAGGGCTGCAAAGCGAGTGCTTAACCTGCTGAGCCATCCCAGCTTCCCCTAAAGTTATTTTTTAAGTGTTTCTAAACACATAGGAAAATACATATGTTATCATGTAATGTGAGAAATGAGGTAATAAAAACCATGAAACAGTCATGAAAACATATTTTTTTAAAGATGAAAAAAATCTCCCTAGAAAAAATATCTATAGAAGAAAATACACTACAATGTTAATAATAGTTGTCTGCAGTTTGATAACTCTTCTTTTCACTTTTCTATATTTTCAGTATTTTTATATTGCTCACTTAAGACTTTTGTAATGAAGCTTAAAAAAAAGACAAAAGCTTGACACTTTTCATCACAGCTTCCTTTTAAAAATATTATCTAAAGGAAAAACTGAATTTTCTGAATCCTATCTCTCATCACTGTTATCTTTGTCTCTCTGTTTTATATATCTTCACCAATATTAAATAGATAATTACATATTTACCAGAACAAAAGGAAATGTTTCTAACAGCTTCCTTAGAAGGTTTGTATGATTATGTCCTAATCAACAACTTCCTTTAGATTCTTTCCAGTTTATTTTAACTGTTTAAATTTCAATCTCTATCTCACAAGCTTCTTTTTAAAGTTTAATTAAGGGGAATACCAGGATAGCTCAGCAGGTTGAGCTCTGACCTTGCAACTGTGAGGTCTGGAGGTCTGGGGATCAAGTCACTGCAGCATGACTGGGGACCCCTGATGTGGTGGGGAGGGCTCTCACCTCCCATGTAGGAGGCCCCCCAGTTTGGTTCCCACCCCATGTGGTCCCACATCCACCTGTATTGAATGAAACTGTGTCACAACTAATAATGTACAACTATGGAGACTGCTCTGCCCCCCCACCCCCCACCCCACCCACCAGGCAATGAAATAAATCTTAAAAAAAAAAAAAAATTTGAGTGACCATATGGTTATTTTTCAAGAAGGAAAGGAAAATGGTAAAGTGGGTACAATTTAGTCTTCAAAAAGAACAGCATGACTTTTATCAGAGGAATATCAGTACTTAGAATATTCTAAGAACCCAAAGGAGGAGAAAAATGACAGACATTCAGTTGGAGGAAAAAAAAAAATTGCTTTCATAAAAAACCTGTCAAGGAATAGAATTGTACAGTCATTTTTGGACTATAGCACACTATGAATTATTTGCCTGAAATAGCATAACATTGGGTTGGATTTGTATGATACTATCTAAAATCAAAACCAAAGTAGGTATACTCAATTAAATAGAGTTTGAAAAATTAGCAGGATTCCTGATCAAGTCATGGTGGTGGAAGAGAAATGGTCTCCTGGTTTCAGCAGCAATTTCTGCAAATTCCTTTCCCCTTCTTTTTTCCTAAAATACTCTGAATTTTGGACTTCTGTTAGGAACGTACAATGTCTCTTTGGTGCTGAATTTGATTAATTCTACTTGAATATCAACAATTTCTCCACTCTACCAGCTGTTCTTTAATATATGATTCTGAAAACAAAAACTGTCACAAATGGTGCAATTTGTTTTATTTTTAAATTTTACACTAATAAATTAAAGATGAATGACGTGATTCCTTTTATGATGGTTGTTGTTAGCTCCCAGTGTGCCAAGTTTAGCAACCCATTATTTATTCTTTCTCCTGGGACTCATCATTTTTCCTACATTACCACATGAAAACCTCATAGCCCTCTTAATGCTCACACCCTGTGTACATTCCATTCATCCTGTTCACCCATTATGGATTATTGCCATCTGGTGGAAAAACAGGGTTGACTACCAGATGGTAGTTTTTAAATTTCCGGACGTACAAGCAAAGGAAATAGTTTTCATCAGGGGAAAAAATGCATTTTTTTTTTCTCTCATGCATATTCTGGAGTTCTAAAACAACAAGCATTTTTCTATTTTGTTTCACTTGAGAGAATGTACAAGTTCAGCTGCTGAATAGATAAAAGAGTTGGCTTTCTATAATGATCACACAAAAATAGCACCTGTGAAAAAGTTGGGCCACATTTGTAAGAATCCTATGACTATAAAACAAAAATGACAAAACAAAACAGAGCTAAAATGTCTCAAATTGCCTTTCCTTTCAGCAGGGAGAAATGCAGTATTAGATACTTTCCATTTATAGTTCTATTATAGCACACTTGAGTCATTGAGTAATTTTCGTGTATATTAGTTCTTAAAATGAGATTTATTCGTGTTCCGATTTTAGCATAGTTTTCATAGTGACAGGATGAATATAATTCCAAAATAATGAGACATTTCTCTTTCCCAAATTGTCATAAAATTTACTAACACTATCATAATTTTTAAAAATCTAAATTAAGCAAGATAGCAGGCCTCAGTGCCTCAAAACTGTCTACATTATAAAAGACAAGAATGGCAGAGCCAGGGGGTAGGTACCATTTGAAATCATTCTTTGGCATATGGCATCAGTTTGGCTCAAAAGAATCTTTTATCAGAATTCTCTACAAGCTTCATAATTTGCAATAGATACTAAACTTGTAGAGCTTGGGTTCAGAGAGGATATTATGAATTTGACCTCAAAGTCAAGGGAAATAAAAGCAAAAATGAATGAATGGTACTATATCAAACGAAAAAGCTTCACAGCAAGGAAACCATCAACAAAACGAAGAGGCAACTAACTGAATGGGAAAAGATATTTGCAAACAACATCTCTGATAAGGGGCTAATATCCAATCTGTTAATATTATATTAAAAAACATACTATTGAACAACAACAAAAATCTAATTTAAAAACGGCAGACACTTCTGCTAACAAGACATACAAACAGCCAACAGATACATGAAAAAATACTCTACTAGTTATTCAGGAAATGCAAATAAAACCACAATGAGATACCACCTCACACCTGTTAGAATGGCTATTATCAACAAGATAAGGAATAACAAGTGCTGGAGAGGTTTTGGAGGAAAAGGAACCCTCATACACTGCTGGTCACAATGTAAATTGTTAGAACCACTATGGAAGGCAGTATGGAGATTCCTCAAAAAATTAAGAATAGAATTATCAGATGACCCAGCAATCACTCTTCTGGGTATCTACCAAAAAAAATCTGAAAACATTTATCCATAAAGATGTAGGGGGGAAGGTGGGATGGCTCAGCGGGTTAAGCGCTCACTTTGCAGCCCTGGAGCCTAAGGATCAAATCCCAGGCCTGGCCCAGGCGGACCCAAATGCTGAACTGGGGTGTGCCCCCAGTTCAGTTCTTGCCGGGGCCTATGTGGGAGGCTCCTGGCCCAGATCCTGCCCTGAGCAGTCCCATGCCCACCTGTGGAGTGAAACCATATGGAAAACGAATGCTGTCAACTATGGAGACTGCTCTGGGCCCTCCCCCTTCTCTCTGTCTCTCTGTCTCCCTGTCAAAAAGCAATAAAAATAAATCTTTAAAGATAATGTACCCCTTTGCTCATTGCAGCATTATTCACAGTGGCCAAGTCATGTGAACAACCAAAGTGTCCTTTGATAGATGATTGGATAAAGAAGATGTGGTACGTTTTCACAATGAAATACTACTCAGCCCTAAGAAAAGAGAAAATACTGCCGTTTGCAACAACATGGATGGATCCTGAGATTATCATACTAAGAGAAATAAGTCAGACAGAAAAAATCAAGAACCATGTGACTCCACTCATATGTGGGATATAAAACTGAAAGCAACAAATGAACAAGACAAACAAAAACTCTTAGACACAGACAACAGTTTAGTAAATTATCAGAGGGTAAGGGGGAGGAGGTATAATAGATAATGGTAAAAATGGGTCAATATGTAGATGATATATTACAGAATTGTACACTTGAAACCTATATAATTTTATTAACCAATAAATTTAATAAAAATTTAAATAAATAAAAATAATCTCAAAAAAATTTTCTCTACAGGTTGGGACATTTTATTTAAAGATTTATTTTATTGTTTTTTGACAGAGAGGCAGAGACGGAGAGAGACAGAGAAGTGGGAGGTCCCAGAGCAGTCTACACGATTGTACATCACCAGTTTTTGACATGGTTTTGTCCACACAGGTGGGCTAGGGGCCGTGCAGGGCAGGAACTAGGCTGGGGCCTCCCACATGGAAGGCATGCCCCCACCAGCTAGGGACCAAACTGGGGGCCTCCCACTTGGGAAGCTCACCCCAGCGAGAAACAAACTGAGGGCCTCTCACATGGAAGCATACCCCAGTTCAGCATATGGGTCTACACAGGCCGGGGCTACAAAACGAGCGCTTAACCCGCTGAGCCATCCCAGCTTCCCCCAGGTTGGGACATTTCTTACATGACATTTACTCGGTGTAGTTGGCAGGATTCCAACGAAGCCCACCCAGGACTACCCTGTGGACCCAGACCCAGTGCTAGATACAAGCAAGGACCCATTGTGCCCCACTCACTCCCCACTTTACATCACATAAGCTTGGATGAGTTTCTCTTGGAATTCTGAGCCTCCTTGCTTTAAGTAGTGGGCCATGACTTTATTTGCACTATTAGGAAATTCTTAAGATGGTTAAGGGTTGAGAGAACCCAGGGAAAGAGAAAAAATAAAAATAAATAAGGTCACTGCTTTTAATTTTGGCCTTTTAATTGGATTAATTGGTTTGCTTACTGAGAGTCTGAACAAAATCTTTGCTGGTTAAATGAGAGGCTGAACTCTCTTTAGCTTCAAAAAAGAAAGGACATTTGTTTCACCAACCTGAACAGCCAATGGAGTGATGATAATTGTTCAGATGCCCAAATCCAGAGTAACAGAGATGGGTGCTGTGAGGCGTCCAGTGCAGCAGCACAGCAGAGTCCGGAGAAGCCAGTGGGAGCCCCTGGGGAGAAAGGCAGGGTGCTCTAAATGGGTCCACCCTGCGAGAGGACCCTGAGACAGTGGCTGTGCCTTAGAAAGCGTCATAGTTTGGGCTGCATTCACTAAGCTCTCACTGACCTTGGGTTGGGTATACTTAGGCAACTAAGAAAGAATCTTTGTGGGGTGGTCTAAGGATAAATTTTTTTCTAGGGTATAAAGCAGTCCTATAGGGGCATCCATTGGCTTATTTGGAGTAGTTCATGTAAGGGCTGATTTTCTCTAGAAGTTTCTTCAGACTCTACAGATCTAAAAATTAACATGAGAAATCACACCTCCCAGGCCAACAAGGCCCATCACAGTCTTATTTATAACTGAAATGGCCAACATGAGAATTCCTTGATACTTCTAAATCTTATTACACACACAATCTTAAGAGGCCTATTATAAAATTAGGCAGGAAGAATGAAAAACGTTTCATTAGTTTCTTGAAGCCTCAAAAAGAGAATCTAAATAAATGGATCAACTTATCATATTGTGTAAGTGTCAATCCAATTCTTTGAGGTATTAAAAATGTCTGTCCTGGGATGCTGGGATGGCTCAACAGGTTGAGTGCTTGCCTGTCAACCACAAGATCCGGGGATCAAATCCCAGCCCTGGTCTGTGCAAACCCATATGCTGAACTACAGCTCAACTGGTAATCACTGGGGTGGTGGTGAAGGTTCTCATCTCCCATGCAAGAGGCCCCAGTTCAGTTTCTGCCCCATCTGGCCCCATGTCCACCTGTGTGGAATGAAACTATGTCACAACTAATGATGTAGAACTATGGAGACTACTCTGGGCCCTCCTTCCTTCTCTCTCTCTCTCTCTCTCTCTCTCTCTCTCTCTCTCTCTCTCTCTCTCTCTCACTCACCTTCTCTCAAACAATAAAATAAATCTTAAAAAAAAAAAATGTCCTATGTTAAAAGGGGGAAGGTCATTTTGAACTTGTCAAAGATAGATATAAATTGTAAATGCCTTCAAAACAAAAATTCAGCACACAGTTGTGCTCTGTCTGTGATGCCTATATATCTATGTTGTAAATGTGAGATCATTTTTTTATTTTCAGATGCTTTTGTTAAAATTAAAAGCAAACACTAATAAGAATTGGGTATTCTAAAATTCTCAGAAATATAGAAACTAACTCAAATGCTTTTCAAGTTCACATGATCTAAGATTAATCCTTAGTAAACAAAAGATAGCTTAAGTTTATTGGTTTAAGTAAAATAAGCATGTCTTTGTTTTGCCTAGGTTTTATAAAAATGAATCTATGTTAGTAATTGACTCATGTCTATGAAAAATGTTTCTAGAGGTTACAAAATGTCCAAGCTCAAGAATATGAGTTGGTGACTTCTTAGAGTTTTCATTTGACATTGGGTTTTAAGAGTTAAAAATCTCAATATATGTAGGTAAATTTAAACAAATAGTCGGGGCTATGGAAAACCCAAGATGGCTGCTTAGTTCTGCTCCCTGGCTCCCCATGTTTTATTTTTTTGCATTCCTTCATGCATCACAGTGCATTTAAGCTGGACTTAGATGAAGAAATGTATGAACTGACATTATTAAAAAGAGACATCTTACACAATCGCCAAGGTTTGATAGAGTCACTTCAAGAAAATGCCATGTTGTTAACCTTTCACAGCAAGCTCCCATGAGATAAAGACTTTAGGCACTGTTTTCTTAGAAAGGACATCACATAAAAGACATTTTTTAACCTCATTAAAAAGGATCTGAGCTGCCATACTGCAACTGAACAACTTCCCCTATCTATGGACATCAAAGACTCCTTAAAGATGAGAAACCACCAACACCAGAGGTAGATAGCTATTCCAAGACATCAACAAGGCTTGTGGGCTTATGGATTGATATTGAACTCAGAATCCATTTTTGCAGAGTCATGGCTGCTCTTAGGTTGAGAAAGAATTCACAAAACAAAGTAGAAAAAAGAAGTTTTATTAAGTACGCTCAAAGTAGAGCGGGTAACGTCCAAGAAGGACAGCTGTCCTGGTGGCCTGTTATATACAAGGGGAAATCGTTGATCATGGTCACTAGGGTATTGGGGTTGTGGGCTCTACTGACTGGTCAGGGCTAAGGCAGGAAGCAGTTGATCATGGCTTCAAGTCCTGGTGTCAGTCATGGCATGTTCAGTCCAGTTTCCAGGAGATGCAATCTGTGGGGCGGTTCCCCTTTTGTGAGTTCAAAGCTAAAACACAACTGAAGCCAAGATGTTATCTTTAGTTGACCCAAACTCTGTTATAGTGGTTAACAGACCTGAGACTTTGCTCCACAACTTATTTTAATATTGACTAGAATCAGATGTCCTAGGGGCTTTATGATTAAATGAGTGAACATGCAGTAAGTGTACAGGTAGGTAGGAAGATCTAAGGGAAAGAATGCAAGTAAGTTATAGTTTTACCAGGCTTGAACTAAGCCAGCTTGGAAATAAGAAATATCATGGTTTCTTTCAAAATTCAGTTGTCTGCTGCATAGTAACCACAAGTTTTAACCCAGGCATTATTCTCTCCGAAAGCAGCTGTTCGTTGGGCGGTAACCATGGGTCGTGACCCTGCCAAGACTTCCTGGCAGTAATTGTCTTCACGCATCATAGCGCATGAAGTGCTAGTCCTACCTTTTCAATTTTATCTGATTCTTTTTACCTGTTTGTTCATTGTATAAGTTATTATAATAGTTATACTTTTTCTTTGGGTTTTTCTATATAGTCCAACTGTCTATAATTACTGAACATGTACACAATAACTGTTAATACTCTTTTTATGGCTTATGTAATTGTTTTACTAGATGCCAAATACAGAAAAATGAGACAGAAGGAAAAATTGGGTCATGACAGTTCACAGGATAGAAATGATCCAGCGTGTGTTTTCATAATGAAGCCCATAAGACCTGTCTGCCTTCCGTTTATCTGCCTTCCTTGTTTAGGGAAAATTCACCCTCAACTCAGATCTCATGGTTAGTGTATTGCCCCATCCCCAAAGGCAAGATGACATTGATACTAAGACATCCTAACAATGAACCTGTCTAACACTGTGAGGCCACACTATCTGACCAAAAGGTTGGTCATCAAAGCATCCTTCAGATAGATCTATGACCAAAAGGGACAACTGTGGATAAAAAAAATAAAAAATAAAAAAAAAAGGATGGGTGGGGTTTCTATAGAAAGTAACTTCCTGAATTTATGACCTTATCATAAATTCCCAACTGCACAGTCATAGTGGGTAGTCATGACCCAGATGTATGACATTTTAGCAAAAGGTTGATCTTTGCTTTAAGCCATGGGTCCCTAACACTCACGGTTCCTGTTAGGAACCAGTCGTGCAGCAGTGGGTAAGCGGCTGTTGAGCAGGTGAAGCTTCATCTGTATTTACAACCGCTCCCCATCTCTCACATGACCGCCTGAGCTCTGCCTCCTGTCAGATCAGCGGCGGTATTAGATTTGTTGTATAATTATTTCATTATGTATTACAATTTAATAATAAAAATAAAGTGCACAATAAATGTAATGTGGTTGAATCATCCTGAAACCATGCCCCTCCACCCCCCCTTTGTGGAAAAATTGTCTTCCACAAAACCAGTCCTTGGTGTCAAAAAGGTTGGGGACCACTGCTTTAAGCAAGACCTGTCTATTGTTTCTGTGCATCTAGCTTAGTGTGCCTTTGAAATAAGCGTTAACCACCCACAAGAAAGCATAATCTTGTTAACCATCTTGCAATCCAATCCTCACCTTACTCTTTTTCACCTCCATGTAATCTTCCTACTGCCCTCCTTAATTTCAAATGCATAAAAGCTGCAAAACTGTTACTCTCCAAAGCATTTGAGATCATGCGCCCTAGGGTATGTCATCTGTTGGGCTCAAATAAACTCTCATAAAAATTGTCTTAAATGGCAGGGAAATTGTTTCATATAAAAAGAGATTCATGAGACATAATCACCAAATGCAGTGAATTATTATTGAGTGTATTGTGATTCTGGGAAAAAAGAAAAGGATAATTAGAGAAATTTGCATATGAGCTATATATTAGCTAATATTATTGTATCAGTATTAAATTTCTTAGGTAGGGTACTTTTATTGGTGTTATCTAAGAGAATGTTCTTTTCTTGTAGATGCAAGATAAATATTGAGGTATGAAACTTACTTTCAATTGGTTGAAAAATATAGAGAGAGATAAAACATATGTAGCAAAGTATTAGTAATTTGTGCCTCTAGATGAAGGGCTTATGGACTTGCATTGTTCGTTTTTTTCAAATTTTCTATAGGCTTCACATTTTTTCCAAATAAAATACTAGAAGAAAAGAACTCCAAACTAAAGGGAATAGTCTTAAAAAAAAAAGAAGAAAACTTAAAGGGAAGAGTGTTTCTGTGTTAGCACATAATACAAAACCCCACTGATAAACGGTGGCTAACTGACTGACTACATTACTCTATTTGTAGTCCTGTTTGTCTTATTATTAAATGTCAGACTATGAGTAAGGTCATGTAATAGAATCAAAAAGCATCACGTGGTTTCTGCTCCCAGCTGTGATAAAACAGAAATTGGATTTACCATCATACCTTACCTAAGGAAACTGGATGAAATATATGAGACACTGGTTCACAGGCATTGAAAAATAGGAAGCTCAAGACATTGTTCCTTAAGAAAAGGAAAACAAATAAAGTGAGCCCTGCCGTTGTCCCAGCTTGCTGTCTACAACTTCCAGGGTTAAGGAGGCAAAAACCCAAACAGAGCCCAATGGATCCTCTGAGTTGAGAAAACAGAACTGAAAGTGATATAATTGAAGTGAAAGGAGTTAGAATTTGCAGGGTGGAGTACTGACAGAAGGAGAGCTTCAGAGAACTGTGGAGGTTTCTCCTCAGGCCTTCAGCTGAGTATTAATCAGCACATACCTGTGAGTAAACTACCTGAGGCTTAAGGAAGTACCGCCAGAGAGAGGAGGCAGAACAGTCCTCAGAGATCAAACAGGGATGGGAAGAGTTTGTTTTCCCACGAGTCAGTATGAAAACCTCATAACTATTAGATATAAATAGACTATTCAGAAGGGTATTGCTTCAAGAGGGGTGTGAAATTAGCTATAGACTAACTGCTGTTTTGGTTCCACTTCACAAAGTATAAAAGTAAGCCATGAGAAAATCAAATGGATTCCAAGTTACTTAACTGCAACCCAGGACAAAGCTCAGAAGATATTTATGGAGGGGGGGTGGGGGATCCAGCACACAACAATGGAAAATTTTCCAAAATCTGGCTGCCAAAAATTACAGCATAAAAAGAAAGAGGAAAAGTACAACCCATAGTGTGAAGAAAAATCATTCAATAGAAACAGACTAATAGACAAGAACATTAAAATAGTTATAAATATATTCATGTCTTTAAAAAGCGTGACAAAGAGATACATAAAATATACAATCCTTATGGAATTTACAGAAAATACAAAAAAAGATTACACTGGAAGGGTTTAACAGCAGATCAGGCACCACAGAAGAGAAGATTCGTGAATTTGAAGACAAACCAATAAAACCTATGCAAAATGAAACACAAAGAAAAGAAAAAAGATTGAAGATAAAAATGAACACAGTTCAGATTTCCTGTCAAGATGGTAAAGTAGGTAAATGTTGTGCCTACATACACAACATTTGCAACTGAATTATAGAACAACCATTTTTGAGAATCACCTGAAGTCTAGCTAAACAGAAGCCCTACAACTAAGGACATACAGAAGAAGTCACCTTCAGACTGGTAGGAGGGGCGGAGACACTGAGTTGACTGCTCCCACACACTGATGTGGCAGTTAAAAATCAGGAGGGATATCTCAGGTGTGGTGGTACCCCTGAAGAGTGAGGAGTCCCAGCCCTATACCGGGTTCCCCAACCCAGGATTCCAGAGCTGGGAAGAGAAGTCTCCACAACTTCTGGCTGTGAAAACCAGCAGAGATTGAAAGACACACACATACTGAAAGTAAAGGGCTGGAAGAAGATATTTCATAAAAACGCATGCAAACAAAAAAGAATATTGTTAGCCAAACCTACACCAGACAAAACTGTTTTATTTTATTTATTTTTTTTTTTAAGATTTATTTTTATTGTTTTTGACAGAGAGAGAGAGAGAGATACAGAGACAGAGAGATGGGGGAGGGCCCAGAACAGTCTCCATAGTTGCACATCATCGGTTTTTCCACATAGTTTCATTCCACAGGTAGGCAAGGGGCTGCACAGGGCAGGAACTGGGCTGAGGTCTTCACCCTGGTAAGAACCGCACTGGGGGCACTCCCCAGTTCAGCATATGGGTCCACACGGGCAGGGGTCAGTATTCAATCCTTGGTCCCCAGGGCTGCAAAGTGAGTGCTTAACCCACTGAGCCATCCCGGCTTCCCCCAAAACTGTTTTAAAATAAAGGCTATATAGTAAGAGACAAAGAAGGATCCAGTAACCCCCATCTCTGGGTATTTCTCTGAAGAAACCCATGTTATCTGCAATAACATGGATGGACCAAGAGAATATTGTGGTGAATGGAGTAAGTCAAACAGACAAAGACAAATGCCATATGATTTTACTTATATGTGGAATCTAAAGAACAAAATAAATGAACAAGTAGAAACAAGCTCATAGAGAACATTTTGATGGTTGCCAGCTGGAGAAAGTTGAGGGAATCGATGAAAGGGAGAGGGCATTAGAGGTACAAATTAATAGTTATAAAATAGTTATGGTGGTGTGGAGTATAGTATGGGGTATAGTATGGAGTATAGTATGTAGTATAGTATAGTATTGACTACTATATAGTCAATAGTATTGTAATACCTATGTATGGTGTCAGATGAGTACTGGATTTATTGGATCACTTAATAAGCTATATAAATGTCTAATCATTGTGTTGTACACCTGAGACTAATATAATATTATAAGTCAACTGTAATAAAAAAATAATTTAAAAAATAAAAAACAAAAGAATGCCAATTATACAAATATGTTCTATGACCACAGTGAAATTAGACTAGAAATCAATAACAGAAATATATCTCAAAATTTTCAAAATATTTGGAAAATAAACAACATACTTCTAAATAACATGTGGGTTAATTTTTTTTAATTAAGAAGTATTTTGAAATTGGTTAATGAAAATGAAAGCATGATATATTAAAATGTATGGAGTGCCATTAGGAAATTAATGTATAGCATTAATAACTTCTATTACAAAGAAGGAAAGGCCTAAAAGCAACAATTTACCTTCCACCTTAAAGCTAGAAAAAGAAAAGCAAAGTATTAATATATGTAAAGCAAGCAGAAGAAAGGAAATAAATACAGTGGAATTAAAAAGAGAGAGAGAAAAAGAAAATCAATGAAATAACTTGGGAAGATCACTAAAATTAACAGATCTCTAGCCAGAGTGGTCAGGAGAAAAAAAGAAAAGACACAAATTATGAATAGCAGAATAAGAAACAAGGCTTCACTACAGAGCCTATAGACATTAAAAAGATAATAAAATGAAAGCTGTATGCTAGTGAATTCTACAATGTATATGAAGTGGACAAGTATAATCATTTGAAACACAAACTACCTAAATTCACTCAAGTAGAAACAGATAATTTTCTTTACCCCTACGCCTATTAGAGACATTGCAACTGTAGTTTAAAACCTTCCCACAAGGGAAGCCGGGATGGCTCAGTGGGTTAAGCGCTCACTTTGCAGCGCCGGGGACCGGGGATCGAGTCCTGGCCCCGGCCTGTGTGGAACCATGTTCTGAGCTGGGAGCTCGCCCTGTTCAGTTCTCTCTCTGTCTCTGTATCTCTCTGTCAAAAATAAAAATAAATAAATAAAAATATGTTTTAAAAAGTTTTCTTTAAAACCTTCCCACATACAAGAAAACTCCAGGCCCAGATCTTTTTACTGGTAAATTCTACCAAATATTTAAGGAAGATATTATATCAATTCTGTGGAAACACTTCCAGAAAATATAAAAGGAGGGAACATTTCCCAACTCATTTTGTAAGTCCAGCAATATGCTAAACACAAAACTAAAGATATTACAAGAAAAAAATTAAAACACACTAACATCTCTCATAAACATGATCACAAAAATTCATAGACAAATTTTGTATATTGAATCCAAAATCTATAAAATGGATAATATATCACAATCTAGTGGTGTTAATGCTAGGAAATCCAAGCAATGTAATTTTCCATGTTGACACACTGAAAATTAAAAACCATATGATTATCTCCATAGAGATGCAAGAAAAACATTTCAGAAAAATTCAGTGTCTTTTCATGATTAAAAAAATGCTCTTAATAAAACTGAAACTGTATACCCATTAAACAATAAACAATTCTCAATCTCCTACTCACCCCACTCCTTGGCAACTGGCATTCTACATTCTGTCTCTGAGTTTGACTACTTATACATTGTGTAAGTGAAATAATGAGCATTTGTCTTTTTGTCACTGGCTTGTTTCATGAAGCATGATGTTCTCAAGTTCATTCATGTTGTAGCATGTAATACGATTTCCTTTTTTTAAGGATGAATAATAGTCCATTATATGTAAATGTCACATTTTCTTTATATATTTATCTCTTAATGTATATTTAGATTTCTTCTACCTATTGACTATTGTGAAGAATGCTTCAGTGAATTTGGATATTTAAATATCTTTTTGAGATCCTGCTTTCATTTCTTTTGGCTATTTACCCAGAAATGGGGTTGCTAGATCATTTGGTAATCCCATTTTTAATGTTTTGAAGAGCCACTTTGAGGATATTCTTTTCCATAGCAGCTGCACCGTTGTACTTTTCTATTAACAGTGCACAAGGGTTCCAATTTCTCCACATCCTTCCCAATACTTGTTACTTTTAGTTTGTTTGTTTTCTTTTTGATGCATGCTAGCTCAATAGGTGTAAGGTGACATCTCATTGTGGTTTTGATTTGCATTTCTCTAATGATTAGTGATGTTATTTTAATACTAAAGATACGTTAAGCAAAAAACAAGGAAACAAAGCTTTTGGTCCTATGTCTGTTTGCGGCGGCTGCTGCTGCTTCACAGTCATATAGTTTGAGAACAGACACTATAGTCAGACATCCTCGGTTGTTATCCAAGCTCCAATGTCTATTAGCTGAATGTCCTTGAGAGGTCATGTTATCTCTCTTGACATAGCTCTCTCACCTTTAAAATGGAAATAATAAAGTTACCTACCTCATAGGGTTAAGAATTAAATTATTCACTTAGAAAGTGTTTGGCAGAGGATGAATACTACCGGTATGTAAGTACTTATTACTGTTTTGATTCACACCAAAAAAAAATTACCTGAAAAAATTACTTTAAATATAGATTTTCATTATCTGAAAAAAATGACTTTAAACTTGATTTTTAACTTGGGCTGAAAAAAATGAAAATTTATTGAAGCCACTATTGTTCTTTTCTCATGAATTTTTAATTTTCTATATATATTAACAGAAAAGAGTAATGGTATAAATAGAATAGTGAGATGGCTGTGTATAGCCAAGTATATGTCATGTAAGCTAATTTAAAATTAGTTTCCTTTGCTTAGTACAGTTTAGTGGAATGTATCAGCCAAAAATGATGTGTGGCAAGGAAGGATGAATCATCTGGTTTGAACATCTGGATGCAGATTGACAGAGGTTAATAACAATTGTCGGCATTCGCTGAGGATTCTCTGAGTGTTACTGTTCTAAGCACTTTACTTGTAGTTAAAGTCTGACAACACATTTAGGAGTAGATATTAGTATTATCTACATTTTGCAGATAAATGAGGCTGTGAGTGGGTATACAACTTGCCCAATATCATACAACTAGTCATTGGAAGAGCCAAATAATCTATGTGTGGATCATTGAGAATTAACTTTACTTGGTGAAGAAATCAAAAATGTCATTAACTATCAAAGAATCTTGATTTGAAGGAATTTAAATGCAATCTGATTGAATCATAAGAATATTAATGCCAATTTGATTTCAGATATATTTTTTTTAAGTTCAAGTACGTAATTGGATGGCTAAAATTAATGCAGGACTATTTCAAAGGAGTGTTTTTTGTTTTGGGGGTTTTTTTTTTTACATGGTACAGGTTTTTTGTTGTTGTTTTTAAATTCAGTTAATATTGTCAAGATAACTCACCTTTTTTTGCAAATTGAGGTAAATATTCCTACTTACATTAATCTCTCATTTGAATTGATGTTTTATTAATAATATATCATTTGATGTCTTTTTTAAGAGTTCTTATAATTGTTTCTTAAGAGTCCTAATTGTGTGTGTGTAATATGTATTCTAAGACATTGGGGATAAAAAAGAAATTAATTTTTAGGTGATACTTTATTTTCAAATGTAAATATTGATTCTTCATCATACATACAACTATAATTGATCACTTCCAAATATATTATCACTTGATAAGATTTTATAAACATGTATTGAGCAACCTATTCTTTACCATGCTACTGTAAGTACCATGCTAGACACTGGAGGTCGACATCATTCATTATTAAACTTTGTATATCTTCCTAAAGAGACCTGAACACTAATTTTTATCAGCCTAGATTTGACCATTTCAAAGTATGATGTTTTCACACACACACAAGAATATATGAACAGAGAAGGAAATTGGCTGTTTTCTGTATCAATTCAAGAAAAATAGAAAATTAAATTATGAAACTAGCCATTTTAGGCTTCAGTAAGTTGGAAAATATTGGAGGTGGCAAACCACTGGTTTTACTTTTCTCCTTTTCTTTAGGGAGTAAAGTGTCAGATATATGATTGCTGTGACTTGAAATATCTGTCTCTTAAGACGTAGTGGAACCCCACACTTGGAATTTTTAAAATGGTCTCTTCTAGTCCTATTCTTCCTATTTAGTGATACTGTTCTTGCTATTCATAATGTGGCGAGCTAACCTCATGCATGAACAAAATGAGTGTAACCACTTAAAAGCACTCAAAATTTTTATCCCCACTATATTTGAAATTACTTAAGAGTAATTCCTCTGGGTTAGACATTATGCCTTCAAGAGTTTTTTATTAAAATGCAAATATCCCCGAGAGAAAGAGAGAGAGGTAACATTTTAAAAAGTAGTGATTATAAAAGATTTTATTTTAGATTTTAGTGCTTTGTGGAATTGAAAAAGGTATTAGTTGGGGATGCTGGGATGGCTGAACGGGTTAAGCGCTTGCCTTGCAGCCCTGGGGTCTGAGGATCAAATCCTGGCCCCGTATGCTGAACTAGGGTTTGGCCCCAGTTTGGTTCTCACTGGGGCAAGCTTCCCATGTGGGAGGCCCCCAGTTTGGACCCCTGCTCATGGGGGATGTGCCTCCCATGCCGGAGGGCCCCACTGGGTTCCCACCCTGCGTGGCCCCCGCCCACCTGTGTGAAACAAAACTATGTTAAAAACTGATGACATACAACTATGGAGACTGCTGTGAGCCCTCCCCCTTCTCTCTGTCTCTCTCTGTCTCTGTCTCTCTCTGTCAAAAAATAAAATAAATCTTAAAAAAAAAGAAAAAGAAAAATGTTTTAGTTGACTTAGAAAGATATGGGGGCAGTTAGTAAGCTGATCACCATTTACAAAATGGTAGTACAATATAAAATATATACTTTTTGTATAATATGTGATACATAACACATACTGAGTGGTATGATTGTAGGTGATATTCATTATTTATTTGCTCATACACACTTGTTTCTTTTATAGATAACATCCTATTTATATTTGATTTTTATAAGGTTAATATTTTATATAGGTCAAAAAGAAAGCACTGAGGATTCAAGTATGTTTAGGCTCAGGTTATACAAAGTGTTCCAGAGACCTGGAGCGGGGAGGGAGGGGGGGGCACATTTTAGCATAAGAGAACATGTGTGTCCACAAAGAACCCATGATGCAATCACAGAGACCTAACTCTGGTAAAAGTTTGCTATCTATTTCCGTTGCTCCGGCTATGACGCTTACATAAGAAAGAAGGCATTGCCAGAGACTGTGGTGTGACTTTGAGTCAGGGAAGGGTTTCACCACATGAGAAGTAAATGATGAGGTTGTTTGCTTGGCATTTTATAATTGTGCTCTGCTCAGCATGAGCTGTAAATATTATACACAAGCCCCTTTTCAAAATGTATGACACACTGAAAAGAGTCCATGCTCAACATAAGCAATCAAACCAAATGCATAGACACGTGCCAAACAATCGGCCACCCTCTGCAAAGTAAGGCTACCAACTGCACTACCTTTGTTGACTTCAGTTTAGTGGCTGAGAATTTTGCTAATGACGTACTTGATTCAAAGAAATGCCATATCTGCACTTCAGAATATAGAAATGTTTAAGTTATAGCTCACTTTTCAGTAGCAGCTTATAAAATACTCTGAAATAAGCAGTGAAGATGGTTTTTTTAAAGATTAATTTTATTCTTTTTGACAGAGACAGAGAGAAGGGAGAGGGCCCAGAGTAGTCTCCATAGTTGTGCATCATCCATTTTTGTTCCACACAGACGGGAGGGCACCACACAGGGTGGGAACCAGGCTGGGGAATTCCCACAGGGGAGGCACGCCCCCTTGGGCCATGGGTGGATGGGGTGAGAACAGAACTGGGGGCCTCCCACATGGGAAGCACACCCCAGTTCAGCATAGGAGTCCCTACGGGCCATGGCTGGGATTTGATCCTCAGACCCTGTGGCTACAAAGCAAGCATTTAACCCACTGAGCCATTCCAGCTTCCCCTGAAGATTGTTTTTTATTCATCGTAATTATATACAATATTGATTCATTTTATCAAGCATATGTTGAGTATGGTCCATATTCCAACCTTGCTAAAATTAGAGATACCAAGATGAGGAAGGGCTTAGGGTTCAATGAGGGGGCCAACCTGTATGGTCTGTGTATGATGCCATGGAGCACAGAATGGGTGCCAGCATCCGCGGGGCTGCTGCGGGAGTTTGCAGGAGGAGGTAATGCTGGAACCAAGTCTTGCTAGACAGACAGGGTGAAAGGGAAGGGCATTTCAAATGGACATAAAACCACGGAGACATGCAAGAGCCCAGAGTTTTACTTTTAAAAAAAGATGGGGGAAAGCCGGGACGGCTCAGCGGGTTGAGCGCTCGCTTTGAGGCCCCGAGGACCGAGGATCGAGGATCGAATCCCGGCTCCGGCCCAGGCAGGACCCACATGCTGAACTGGGGAGTTCCCACAGTTCGATTCTCTAGCTGTCTCTGTCTCTGTCTCTCTCTCTATCTGTCAAGAGTAAAATAGAAATAAATATGCACTAAAGATAAAATAATTACTCTCTATAAATATAAAAAAAGATAAAAAAAAGAAGAAGAAGAAGGAATTGGGTGAAAATGTAAATTAGCATATTCACTTTTGAGAGAAATTTGGCACGATCTAATAAAATTGAAAATGCATATCAAAAAATAAAATAATAAAATAAAAACTGCAAGTCGTTCCAAGTGATTGAATTGGAGGTCCACTTCTGGCCCAGATGGAGTAGCAGGGACTAGATTGACCCTCTCATCTGAAACAACTTAAAAAACAGGCAAAATACAGAAAACAGCTGTTTTCACACACTGCACACCGGGCAGCAAAGGTCAGTGACTCCTGAGAGAAGGGAATGTGGTAAGCCTTGCAATGAGCCCAGCTTGCTGCCTGTGGAGAGTTTCCAGGCTGAATTTAAAGAATGGGAACCAGTGTGGAGCCAAGGTGTCTGGGGAGACCAGGGCATCTTGAGTTCTTAGGCAGAATACCGGGGAGGGGAGCGTTGCACATAGAGAGAGCTCCAGAGACCCTCAGAGGGTTCTGGGGAGTTTGCAGCTGAGTGCTGATCACACCTGTGTGTAGGAAACTGCTCAAGGCTTGAGAGGGAACCATTGGATAGGAGCAGAGGGAATCGTCCTTGAATAAAAAAAATAAAAAACCTTGTAATTCATAGAGCATCAGGTAGAGTATTGAGAGAGCATTGCCTCAGTGGTGTGGCAAATTTAGCTTTAAAATAAAGGATGCTCTCAATAAATGAGCAAACAAAACAGAAATAGACTCATCGATACACAATACAGGGAACAAACTGATGGTGGCTAGGTGGGCAGGAATTTGGGAGGATGGGTGAGAAAGGTGAAGGGATTAGGAAGCACAAATTGATAAACACAAAACAGTCACAGGGATGTGAAATGCAATACGGGGAATATAGTCAATAATGTTATGAAAACTATGTATAGGGAAGCCAGGATGGCTCAGCGAATTAAGCACTCACTTTGCAGCCCCAGGGACTGAGGATCGAATCCCAGCCATGGCCCGTGAAGACCTATATGATGAACTGCGGTGTGCTTCCCATGTGGGAGGCCCCCAGCCCACCTGTGTGGAACAAAACCAAGTCGAAAACTGATGACGTAAAACTATTAAGGCTGCTCTGGGCCCTCCCCCTTCTCTCTGTCTCTGTCTCCATCTCTCTGTCTCTCTCTGTCAAAAACAATAAAATAAATCTTAAAAAATCTATGTATAGTGTCACATGGGCACTACTAACCTTATTGGGGGAGCACTTCATAAATTATGTAAATGTCTAACCACTGTGCTATACACCTGGAACTAGTATAAAATAATGGCAACTGTAATTAAAAAACAAACAAACAAACAAAAAAATATATGTGTGTGTGTGTGTGTGTGTACACACACACACACACCGTATTTTTTGCTCCATAAGACGCACCTGACCTGCCTGGACCCGCTCTCCTTTCAGGCAGTCCCTGCTTTCTGATCTGGCTGCAGGCTTCCCCACGGTATCATTAAGGTCCCCAGCGTGCACTCTTCTTTGCAGTATTCGCTCCATAAGATGCACACACTTTTCCCTCCACTTTTTTTTGGGGGGGGGAAGTGCGCCTTATGGACCAAAAAATACGGTGTGTGTGTGTGTGTAGTCACGGAACATAAAGTATAGTATAGGGAATATCAATGGTGTTATAATAGCTATGTATGATGTCAGATGGATAGTAGACTTGGGGTTATCACTTTGTGAGGTGTGTAAATGTCTAATCATTATGTTGATTTGTATATCTGAAACTAATAATAATTAAATAAAAAAAGAGGAAAGAAAAAAAATGTTTTTAAATAAAGGCTGCTCTCATCCTGTCTGGCAGAGCTTGAAAGAAGCTTTGAAAAGATCAAACTGTTTCTAAGTAATTTGACTGCTTCCCAGAATAAAGCACAAGAAAATATTTATGGGAATAGAAAAATATCTAGTACCTAAACAGATAAAATTCACAATGTCTGGCATCCAGTGAAATGATCAGCCATGCAAACAAGCAGAAAAATACAATGTGTAATGAAAAAAATTAGTCAATAGAAACAAATCCAGAAATGACACACATACTACATTGGACAAAGATAAAATTAGTAGACAATTAAAACAGTTAAAAAACCTATATTTCTTATATTTAAGAATCTAAAAGAAAGACTGAACATGTTGAGTAGGGAAATAGAACATAGTAAAAAAACACCTAAGCTTTTAGACATGAAAAACACAACATCTGTGGTAAAACATACACCGGATGGGTTTAAAAGCAGATTAGACACAACAGAAGTAAGAAATAGTAAAGTTAAATACATAGCAATAGAAACTATCCAAAATGAAACACATAAGAGAAAAAAGGTTAAAAGCAAAATGAATAGAGCATCAGTGAGCCATGCATGAGACAACTACAAGTTTTGTACATCGTAACCCTGTATGTGAGGCCAAAGTTGATTGGCTTATGGGCTGGTGAATTTCTTTCTGGGGATTTTGAATTTAGGGCCCAGAGAGAATCAAGCCAGTCTCACTGTGTGACTGAAGCAGGAACCAGATAGTTTCCCATCAGACAGACTGAGAAGCAGAAGTTACTGGTAGTCTGTAACAAGGGGGGAAAAGAAACAGACATACAGAGGAAAGTAGAGGTATAATTTGAGGGAGAAATCCCTGAGTTTTCCATGTCATAGTTCAAGTTATTTCTGAGCTTAGTTGTACTCTTGTCCTGTTCAGCTTCTCCTTAGATTCCATGAAATATGGTTTTTGTCACATATAATGCAAAAAGCTTTAAGTTATATAGAGATGATGCATTTTATTTTAGACAGGGTAAGATGTTATTTGATTTTGGACACATGTATGGAGTGTCCATCGGATATCAACATGGAAATGTCCATGAGGCAGCTGAATAGACTTATCTGAAGCTCAGAGAGCAAGGATGCTTGCCAAATTTACATTTTTAGTCTCTCAGTTATACTGTAGAATAAATAAACTACCTAAATCCATAGGAGAATATGAAATTGACCATGGAGAACATATAGAGGGAGGCAAAAATAAAGCCAGGAATGGAACCTGGAAAACAACCACATTAAAGAGGCAAAAAGAAGGATGCCAGTTGTGAGTGGACCTCGCAATCATGAGATCCATATGCTGAACTGTGGTGCAACTGGTAACCACCGGGATGGTGGTGAAGGTTCTCGCCTCCCATGCTAGAGGCCCTCAGTTCAGTTCCCACCCCGCACAGCCCCACATCCACCTGTGTGGAATGAAACCATGTCACAGCTAGTGATGTACAACTATGGAGACTGCTCTGGGCCCTCCCCTATTCTCTCTCTCTCTCTCTCTCTCTCTCTCTGTCTCTGTCTATCTATCTATCTCACCTTCTCTCAAACACTAACATAAATCTTTTTTAAAAAAATAAGAGGCAAAAAGAGCATCCAGGGAAAGACTCTGAGAGGAACATTCAGCAAGGTTAGATGAAAGCATGATGTTGAAGAAATCATAGGAAGGGAGAATCTAAAGAAAAGGAAAATTGATAACACTGCCACATTCCTAAAGTACTTACGACATTCTGGACCTTTGATTGGCAGCCACCAACTTGCAGTATTTCTAACTTGCGTCCTTTTTTATGATTATATGTACCACACCCAATGCTATTTTTCTGTTTTGTTTTGTTTGTTAATCTCAATATGCTAACATAACCAGAGGTATTCATCTCTTTTAGGATAGTTTGATTTTTTTTTTAAATATATTTTTATTTATTTATTTTTGACAGAGAGAGAGAGAGAGAGAGAGAGAACTGAACTGGGGGAGCTCCCAGTTCAGCATATGGTTCTGCATGGGCCGGGATTCGATCCCCGGTCCCCACCGCTGCAAAATGAGCACTTAACCCACTGAGCCATCCTGGCTTCCCCTAGGATAGTTTGATTTTGTGAGTCTTAATTCTACATTATTCTACAACACCTGACAAGGATTAAAGACCCAATCAAAGCAGATCAACAGAGAAGAGCTGAGCCCTTGTCCCACTTCCAAAAACAACTGTATGTCGATATGACTGAGGGAGGTCAGGAAGGAGCTGCAGCAGAACGTATGGTTTCCATATGATGAAATCAGGCCTTTTTTAAAGCTCTTTTAGGAAGCACATATACATATGGACTAAAGCTCATGCATGGTATCTCTTTAGATTTTCAAAAAGCCTTTCACAAAGTTCCACACAAAAGGCTGTTTTACAAATTGAGTCATTGTGTTGGGATGGAGACTGCTGCAATGTACAGGAAGGTTGCTTAGAGACAAGAAACAATGGTTTACTATAAAAGGGCACTTCTTGGAGGAAGAAGTATCAACATTGGCATTCTGCTATGACTACCCTTGTTTAATGTTTTTATGAATTGTTTGGAGGAGTGAGGTACAAAGACACTAAATTTTTCTGATAATGAAAAGCCTTAAGTAAATGGACATAACCTGAAGTTAGTACAAGGCTATGCACACAGGCAGAAAATATTGAATTTGTCTTACATAGGCATAAATAAAGTATTAAACATAGAAAAAATTAGATTATATTTAGAAGCTTCATTTACTCATTTATTCATTTAAGCAGTTATAGAGAACTTACTACATGGCCATATATTGTGCTACAAGTTGGGGAGGAAATAATAATTAAGAAGGCATTTCTTCTTGCTCTTAGAAAACTTAAAAGGACCAAGAAAATATTTCCCAAACCTTGAAAAAAGCAAATTTAAGATGAATAAAAGGAAGTAGATAGGAAACACATGGAGCTTAAGAGTTAAGCTGATATGGTTGAAAAAATGTAAATATACTCAAAATATGTAGATCATTTCATAATGATCTTAAACTATCACTGCTATGATAGTTTTTCTAAGGGGAGCTAGAATATTTGGAGCTACATCTGGATATATTAGGACATTTTTCTTGCAAGGATAAAAATACAATTTAAAACTAACTTTAGAAAAGGTAAGCCTGACTTCAGGCATAGCTACATATAAAGATGTATAGAGGAGATAGCATGGGAACTTGGTGTAGCTCACTCACCTTCCACCTCTCAGCTTTGTGTTATTCTATGTTGGTTTCATTTAAAGAATTTTTTCAGGGGATGCTGGGATAGCTCAGCAGATTGAGCACTTGCCTTGCAACCATGAGGTCCAGGGATCAAATCCCAGCCCCAGCCCATGCAAATCCATATGCTGAACTTCAGCGCAGCTGGTAACTGCCGTGATGGCGGTGAAGGTTCTCACCTCCCAAGCAGGAGGCCCCCAGTTCAGTTACTGCCCTTAGCGACCCTATGTCTACCTGCGTGAAATGAAACTATAGTATGTCACGACTAATTCTGTACAACTATAGCGATTGTTCTGGGCCCTCCCCCTTCTCCCTCTCTCTCCCTTACCTTCTCTCAAACAATAAATCTATATATATAGAATTTTTCACATGGTACAAAGGTGGCCTCTATACTTGTATGTATGGAAGATGGAAGAAATTCTAGGTTTCTATGTTCCCCAATACCTTAAGGGGCCCTTTTTCTCCCAGCACCCATGACAATTTCTGAAAAATTACACAGAATGGTCCATTTCTTAACCACTCACTGTGGCCAGAAAGCTGAAGTGTTGTTAGTGGCCAGGCTAGGGACAACACAGTTGCCTACCCTAAGAGCCAGGTAGAGGGGAGAGCAGTCAGCCTATTGGAACCACAGACTGAGAATGAGGAAACACTGACTTTCCAAATAGATGGCAGGCAGACAAAAAGAGAAAATTCCCCTCTAAGATCATCGAAGACTGATCACGGCGGTGGCAGGAGTCTCTAAAATAATCCCCCTCTGATCCCTGCTTCCTGGTATTCACATCCTTATGTAATTAGTACCCTCCTTTCAGTGTGGGCTAGATTTAGTGACTCACTCCCAAAGCAAAGAATATGGCATGTCATTTCTGCAATGAGGTTATAAAAGACTGCAGATGCCATCTGGGAGGCTCTGACTCTTTCTTGCTCTCTTGGATTGTTCACTCTGGGGGAAGCCAGCTACCGTGTTGTGAGTCAGTTCTACAGGGTGGCCGATGTAAGTGAGCTTGGAGGTGGATTTTCTGAGACTGAGAATAACCGGGGTGTAAGCTTGGAGGTGGATTCTCCAACCTCATTCTAGTCTTTAGATGAGACCACAGACCTGGCTGACAGCTCACCTGCAGCCTTACAAGATACCAGAGCCACAGGCACCCGGATAGGCTATGTCCAGATTCCCAACCCACTAAAACTGGAACATCATACATTTTTGTTGTTATTAACCACTAAGTTTGGGGGCAACTTGTTAAACAACGATAGATAACTAATACACTGGGGTTGGTACAATAAGGTAATATTTATGCTATTACAAATGACTAAAACTAGATAAATACATATAAGGGCAGACAAATCCATTAAAGGGTCATGTTATTTCTGTCATGTTTGAGTATTTTCTGCATTGAATGTGAAAAAAAAATAAACTTTTTCCTCCTAGATGGGACTATTTGGTATTATTTTATCCATAAATAAACTGCATACCATTATATAGTAACTGCATTGCATCTTACTTGTTAAATACAAATCTTAAATCAAGATACAGAAATTATAGCATTCTGGGGAAGCCAGGATGGCTCAGCAAGTTAAGCGCTCGCTTTGCAGCCCCAGGGACCAAGGATCAAATCCAGTCCCCAGCCTGTGCGAACCGATGTGCTGAACTGTGGTGTGCTTCCCATGCAGGAGGCCCTCAATTCAGTTCTTGCTCCCCGGTTCAGCCCCTGGCTCGAGGGGGCATGCCTCCCATGCTGGGGGCCCCCAGCCCAGTTCCCATCCTACACAGCCACCGCCCACTTGTGGAACAAAACCATGTAGAAAACTGATGACATACAACTATGGAGACTGCTCTGGGCCCTCCCCCTTCTCTCTGTCTCTGTCAAAAACCATTAAATAAATCTTAAAAAAAAAGAAATTATAGCATTCTGTAGCTTGGTAAAATCTAGACTATATTATTTGGCTATATACTGGCCTATTTTTTTAAATTTTTTTTTTTTTTTTTTGTAGTCCAAATGAAGTTTTTAATTGAAATTTGAAGTAAAAAGAATTATTCTGCCAAGTTTTCTTTAACTCATGTAAAAGATCTGAAATGGAGTACCATGAAGTACATGTCCACATAAGGTCTCTGTGACTTTGTCTTTGAGATGTTAATGTCTTTGTGTTTGTAGGTTACCTAAGTACCTATCAGTGAGGAAATGTCTTTAAAAATCTCCAAGGAAAAAAGAAAGACTTAAGTCCAATAGCAAAAGTATGTTTATTGAAGTCAATTTTCTTTAGCAGCAGCTTTATGGTGAAATAGAAGATATTTTAAAATTTATAAACCCCTAAACTTGACTATAAACACCAGATTGATTTAGCTCCATAAAAAAATATCGTGTTATACACTCTGTAAACTATGTAGGTAATAGAAATGTTGTTTAACCTCAACTTAAGTGATTTATACCTGCTATTATACTTTTTTCAGAAGTTAATAGCTATCCTGGGGCATTTTTAACATACATGTAATGTTCAGTGGAATTTTTCTACAATAAATGCCCTAATATGTCAGAAAATTCTAATTAGCAACTAATTACCATTCCACTTTGTCATTACACAGCTCTCACACTGCTGCTATAACTTTATCTCTTCAAATATGACAGAAGGAGGCTCCCACGAGTTCTGAAGGAGGTTTTGATCATTATATAGCAGAGGGAACACTATATTTGCTGTTATTTCTGTAAGATACAACTGTATGCAGACAATTGATGTGGGCAATGTAGAACCAAAATGAAGTCAATTTGCTTGTGTATTTTGGGAGACCGGTGTCTCAAAATGAGTCTATAATATACTTTCCACATTCTTACAGCCTCCAGGTTTTCTTGCAAGGTACTAGAGGCAGGACCCTTTATTTGGAATTAAACAAATACTTATAATTCATTACTTGGGGGAAAACCAGGATGGCTCAATGGGTTAAGTGCTCATTTTGTAGCTCCAAGGACTGAGGATCGAATCCCAGCCCCAGCCCATGTGGACCCACATACTAAACTGGGTTGTGCTTCCCCTAGGAGGCCCCCAGTTCAATTCTCGCCCTATGCGACCCCCACCCACCTGTGTGGAATGAAACCATGTTGAAAACTGATGATGTACAACTATCGAGACTGCTCTGGGCCCTCCCCCTTATCTCTGTCTCTGTCTGCGTCAAAAACAATAATATAAATCTTTAAAAAAATGTCATTATTTGTGTTAAAAAAATCAGCTGAATAAATGTAAAGCTAGTATTGGCTTTATTCAATGATTCATGACTTGAGCAGCATCCCACCTAGTAAAAAAGAAGGTGCTCTAAAGAGCTGTACAAAATGAAAGGCTTTTATAGGCACAAGGGGGCAAGAAAAGAAGTAGATATTTCAGGTAAGGTCATCTTCCAATGGGGCCCAGAAAGGGTTTATCAGATGGATTAAATCACTAGTGCTGACCAGGCAACTACAGAGTGATTGGGTAAAGGTTACGTTCCCGGGAGAGGCTGAAACTGCCATTAGGTTGGATATTAAGTCTTGGTTTGGTGATGTGGGCTTAGCACAAGTGACTCCATTTTGGACCTCTTTGCCTTGCTTTGCTTATTTCTTTTCTTTTCTTTGCCTTTCCTTCCTCCCTCCCTTCCTTCCTTCCCTCCTTCCTTCCTTCCTTCAACACCCATTACCACTTACCTCATTGTGTGATCAAATTCCTTCATCCTAAACAATTCTCACTTATTTGCATAGAGAATTCCATGTTTTAACATGTATTACATTTGAATTTTTTTTTCTTTTCCTTCCTGATATAACTTTCTACTACTGTAGAGGACCTTCAGCTTCAATTTTTGTTACTGCTATTCAGTCCTTTGAAGCTTTATGAGGAAAAATGTATGAAAAACATGTCCATGCAAACATACCTCTTTATTGCATACAGTGCTAGGTAAAAGCCAAAGTTATTGACCATAAGTAACTGAAGCAGTATTTGTGATGATACATGGTATTTTGTGGACAGCATATTACCAGTCTATAGGACTTGGAGAAGAAAAAGAACTGAGGCTCCCATCTTCTCTCCCAGAGTCCAGAACTCTAACACCCTGGCCTGCTGAATGGTTTAGATCACCCAGCTGGGAAGGCCCAAAGGTGTTAATCTATTTCTGGGAGAGTATAAATTGTGAAAACTTTGGGGAGAGCAGTGACATGTGTATCAAAAGTCTTTACTCTGGGGAAACCGGGATGGCTCAGCGGGTTAAGCACTCACTTTGCAGCCCCAGGGACCAAGGATCGAATTCCGGCCCCTGCAGACCATATGCTGAACTGTGGTGCACCTCCCATGTGGGAGGCCCCGGGTCCAGTTCCTGCCCTGTACAGCCCCCGCCCACCTGTGTGGAACAAAGACTGATGATGTACAACTATGGAGACTGCTCTGGGCCCTCCCCCTTCTCTCTCTCTCTCTCTCTCTCTCTCTCTCTCTCTCTCTCTCTCTCTCTCTTACTCTCTCTGTCTCTGTCAAAACAATAAAATAAATCTTAAAAAATAAGAAAAAGCCTTTACTCCCTCAGTTCCACTTTTCCTGGTTTATTCTTTCCTTTATTAAGCCATTTCTCCTGATTTATTTTTTTCCTTATTAATCCACTTCTCTGGATTTCCTAAGGAAATATTTATGGATTAAGCAACAATTTCTACAGAAGAAGGAAGTTAAGAGGTTCAGAGTCTGAGATGTTGAGTTAGATACGCCTGGGTTTACAGGCTGGTTCTGTCATCTGCCAGCTGTGTGACCCACAGGTTAATTAGTGTGTCAGCAGCTGTGTCATCTTAAACAACTTCTTTACAGCCTCCCTACAGCATGTTCCTCATCTGTAAAATGGTGATAATAATAGGGTTTACCACACGGGGCACTGTGAGGGGTAAATGAGAAAATGCGCACGAAGCCCTTAGCATAGTTCCTGACACACGGTAAAGCTTCAATATTCTCAAGCAGAAGAGGGAGAGAGCGAGAGAGAAAAGAAGTATATGTATGTTCAGCCCAATGGTATTTATAATGGTTAAAAGCAAAATTGAAATGACCTAAGTGATTTCAAATAAATAAAAACAAACAAACACCATACCAACATCAAAAATCATGTTATAGATGAATAGTTAATGACATGAAAAATGATCATAATATTTTGTTAAGTGAAAAAATCTGGTTATAAACAGTACATTCAATACAATTGCAATTTTAGAAAAACATATAGAAGAACAATACTACGTATTTTCCACAATGAATGTGCATTGTTTTATACTTTAAGCAAACTCTACATATTATTTATAGCAGATATATATTGGGTTTTGAATGTCCACCATTGTCCCAGTTTTCTTACAGGAAATAATCTTTCCCTGTCTACAAAGAATCTTAGTAGGACGACAGTTTTTAGTCCCACATCTCACCTCCACCGCTCACTTATGGAAACCACAGGGCTTTGACCCAAGAGGCGGTGCTACAAGAATGGTGCATCTTTTACAAGATAGTCTTAGTGTGGTGGTGGCACTGTGGGTGGGAAAGTGGGTTGGTCTGGGACTTCTTTGAACTCTTTTCTTTTCTCCCATTGCGGTCATGAGCCCCTATTAGCCTTCCAATAAATCCTTTTCTGCTTAAGTTACCCAGAATCTATTTCTGTTGCATGCAACCAAGAACTCTAACAATAATGTTATTTTTAATAACTGGAAAATGACTAAAGCAAGCTACACTTAATGTAACATCAGCTACAGGACCATTCTTTGCAGAAAACGATCTACACCCAAGTGAGAATGAGGGGGTTAGGAGGAAATGCTACATGACCTTGCTGTGGGTACATGATGCCAAAACATCGATTGGAAACAGAAAATTCATTAAAAAATTTAGATGTTCTCAAATATCCAGTTGTTTGACATCATGTGACCGCTGATAATTGTTGCTCGTTGATCTTTGTGATTTGAAATAAGAATTTAGAACACTATGAAGGAAATGTTAAACTAAAATGAACAAAAACCCTAAGCATGATTATAATTAGCCACACACACTAGTAGGTATGAAAGCTACTGCTATATCATTGCGTTATGAGACCACAGAGCTTTAATGTACTTTTAAAATCTGACCTGAGGAGAATGATATGAATTATAGCTTTGTTGTTATGCTTTAACAATAGCAAACACCTACAATATTCATGTACACTTAATTTTGGTAACATGGCACCATTTGTTGTCAAAAGTTTTCTTTAAGACATCAGCTGTTAAAATGATTACTGCCCTTGATACAAGTAAGTTTAATAGCTATTAGTCGCAAATCTTCAGGCCTCATCTTTACGTGATTTCAGGAGTGTTGCTTTGCCTCAATTATTTTGCCAGTTTTCTTTCCCGCTCAAGGAAAACATACCCCTGTGACTCTGACCCAAGATTTGAACAAGCTCTAACACACAAAGAACACAGCACATTTAACAGAAAACAATTACCCAGCTTTCTAGGAATAATTACTCTAAATATGATATTCAATTCTTGTGCAGCTTTTTATAACTTGCAATCAGTGTTGTTAAGGGCATAGGAAAATTAAATGTTACACAATTTTACTTTGAATTAACACTTCTCACACTTTAATGTGCATGTGAGTCACTGAGGGATCTTGGTACAATGCAGATACCAATTCAGTGGGTGTTCTGGTATTCTGTTGCCACACAGTAGACCCTCCCAAACTTAGTTGGTTAAAACAGCAATTAAGTGATTAATCATCTATGTTGCTCACAAACCTGCAATTTCAGCAGACTTGGTGGGGATGCTTAGCTGGGGAAGCTGGATACTGAGGATGACTTCATGGCTGGGAGCTGAAATCATCTGAAGGCTCATTCATTCACAGTCTGGTGGCTGACACTTGCTGTTGACTGAGACCCCAGGTGTGGCTCTTGACCGGAACCTCCACACATATCCCTTCTGTGTGGGTGGTTGGCTTCCTCATAGCATGGCAGCTGGGTTTTACCAAGTGTCCCGACAAAACAAGGTGGAAATGCGTGGCATTTTTTACCTAGTCTCAGAAGTCACATAGCATCACCTCTGCCATACTCTTATCGGTCAAGGCGGTCATAAAGATTTGCCCAAGTTTTGAGACATGGCCCTCATCCCTTAGTGAAAGGAGGCTCAGCTTCATAGCCCATGGGATGGAACATCATGTAGTGACTATATTTGGGAAATATCACTCGTGCAGCGGGTCTGCTAGGGCCTGAGGCTCTTCGTTTCTAACTTACGGTGATAATGCTGCTGATGCTGAGCCCAAACTTTGAGAAGCAAAGGTCTAGACCATGTAATGAAGCCAAATATCATTATATAGATTCTGTGGAGTTTTTTAAAAGTAGAAGACATGTGTATGTACACATGAATACTATGGATATTCTTGAAAGATGTCATGTAATTTTTTCTTATTTTGGTGGTTTCATCTTTTATTTTTCTTACAACATTCCTTCCTCCATATTGCCTTAAAGAAAGAAGAATTACTTCATAAAGCTTTGGTTAGATAGATCTGTTACTCACATATAGACTTTTGTTCCACATATTTCATAAAGGCACTTGACATTGTATGTTAGTATATTTTATGGAATGTTTTGGGAAATAAATCTTGATCATTGAGAGTTACAATCTGTTTCTTAAGAGAAAGTTTTGTGGATTTTAAAGTTAGCTAGTTTTAGGTTAATTTAGCCTCACGACATCGATTGTTAAAATCCTGTGGAAATAAGTTATGTCAGTCTCAAGATCATGTAGAACCATGAACCATGCCCTCAACGTAATAAAATGACTTTATGGGTTGCCTCTCTTAGAGAATTTCTGAGGTCCATTCATTGGACTAGTGATTATTGAGTACCTTCATTGAGTTAGGCACTATTCTAAGTGCAGGGGATGCAAGATGAAGATTCCTACTCCCATGAAACTTATGTTCCAGAGGGTAGAGTTGGGAGGACCAAGTTATAAACACATAAATAAATAACTCATCACTTCCCAAAGTGTGGTCATGGCCCTCCCTGAGACCCTTTTAGGAGTCTGCAAGATCAATATCACACATGGGTAAAAGAGCCACCCAAGTACAATGGATTTTAATATAGCAGAGTACAAAGAGTTCATTGATATGGTTTCAGATTTCACATTGCAATTAACCTTTCAGAGACTATTTGTCAAGTTTGATATAGTATCACAGAAGAATATCCACTTATCTGAAAAAACGATGCCTCCCTTTTCCAACTGTATGAAGCCAGATTATCGTCATAAACTTAAACCAAAACAAGATATTGCAATAGAGTCAATGCAGAAGAAGATATGAAAATTAAATTTTCTGTTACATCAGATTTGGAAGAGACATGCAAAAGTATACAAGTAAAACTACTACTTCTTGCTTGTTTTGTTTTAGAAACTATATTTGTTTTCATGTAAAATGTTATTGATATTTTCATATAATGAATTGTATTGTTGCCTAAAGTTATTAATAAATACTTTAATGTTTTCTGAGTTTTAATATTTGTGATAAATATGGATAAATGTAAACCATATCAAGAAAAAGCTTTTTGAAGTACTCAATAAGGGCAAAATTCCCCATGGGAGGATGCTGGGATGACTCAGAAGGTTAAGTACTTGCTTTGCAGCCCTGGGGTTCAAGGATCAAATCCCAGCCCTGGCCAGTGCGGACCTATATGCTGAACTGGGGTGTGGCCCCCAGTTCGGTTCTCACCAGGGTGAGCTTGCCATGTGGGGGGCCCCTGGTTCTGCCCACAGTTTGCGTGGGTGTACCTCCCATGCGGGAGGCCCCTGGACAGGTTCCTGCTCTGTGAGGCCCCCCCACCCCCCGCCCACCTGTGTAGAATGAAACCATGTCAAAAACTGATGACGGGGAAGCCAGGATGGCTAAGCAGGTTAAGTGCTCACTTTGCAGCTCTGGGGACCGAGGATCGAATCCTGGCCCTGGACCATGTGGTCCCATATGCTGAACTGGAGTGTGCTTCCCATGTGAGAAGCCCCCAGTTTGGTTCTCATGCCCCTGATTCAGCCTCTGGCTCGAGGGGGCATGCCTCCCATGTGAGAGGCCTCCAGCCCAGATCCCACCTGTGCATCCCCTGCCCACCTGTGTGGAACAAAAAACATGTTGAAAACTGATGACATACAACTATGGAGACTGCTCTGGGCTTTCCCCCTTCCCTCTGTCTTTCTGTCTCTCTCTGTCTCTGTCAAAAACAATAAAAATAAATCTTAAAAAGAAAAAAAAACTGATAACATACAAATATAGAGACTGCTCTGGGCCCTCCCCCTTCTCTCTGTCTCCCCCCGTCTCTGTCTCTCTCTGTCAAAAACAATAAAATCAATCTTTAAAAAAATTCCCCCTAGGGTATTAACCCCCACATGTCTAAGTTGCATCATCTGTCCTCTTACATGGCCATTTGGGATGTCAAAACCCATGCCCGCTCTATTTTCATCCAACTCCAGAAGTAGTAGGAAGAGATCGGAACTCTGGGTATTTGGCTGGCCTCACTGTCCAGTGGCAACAAGAGGTGACAGTCTTGTCCCAGGGATAGATTGGGCTCAGACCATGAACGGAGGTGGAACAAGAAGCTAAGGGTCTGGAAGGTAGTCAGGCCATGGGAACTGAAAGGTATATATTCTTGTGTCTGACACAAGCATATCTTGGTCATCTTTCCCTGGCACTGCATATAGGTCCACCTCTTCAAAACAGAAGAATGACTTTATATTAGAGGGACTAACCATAATTTTTAAAAACCAACCCTACTATTGAGCATTTGGGTGTTTTCCAATTCTTTTGCTTTATAAACAATACTGAAATGACTAGCCAATGAAATAAACATTGGGAAAATGAACAAGATAATTGCAGTAGTGCTTAGTGCTCTGACGCCAATTATAATACTAACATATAAACCCCATGGAAGTATTGGTTTTGGTCTGTTTTGTTCATCTCTATATCCCTAATACCTGGTATAGGGTCAGTCCTATAGTAGGTCCTCAGAAAAGCGTTGTCAGTAGTCTGAAACAAGATATGATAGTGATTGGGTGGAGCATTCAGAAAACATCTGCATTTGAGCTTACGCCTGTGTAAGGGGAGAGAGAGCCAATCTTGGGAAGCTGTAGAGTGAGGTTTCCAGGCAAAAGGAAAAGGATGTGCAAGGGCTCAGAGGTGGAAACCCGGTGGCATGTTTGAAAATCAGAAAAGTTAATGTGCTGGAGAGTAGTGAGCAAGGGGAAGGTGCACAGGATGAGGTTAGAGTGGAGGGCAGAGCCGGACCAATCAGGCCTTGTCAGCTCTAATAATGAGTTGTAATTTTACAAAGCATCTGAAAGCTATTGTAATTTTACCAGCGAATAACATGATCTGATTTATGCTTTTAAAAGATCACTGACCATTTTACTACCATTAGGATGGCTACTATCAAACAAAATAAAACAAAAAATAACAAGCATTGGCAAGGATGTGGAGAACTGGAACATTTGTGCACCATGTAAAATAGAAAACAATATGACAATTCCTCAAAAAACTGAAGATAAAATTACTATATGATTTTGCTCTGGCTAGTCACCCAAAAGAATTGAAATCAGGAACGTGACCAGCTATTGGTACATCCATGTTGATAGCACTCTTCACAGAAGACAAAAGGTGAAAACAATCCAAATGTCCATCAACAGGATGAATAAACAAAAAGTGGTATAGACACACAACAGATTATTCTTCAGTCTTAAACAGGAAGGCAATTCTGACACATGCTATAACATGGATGAAATTTAAGAGAACCTTATGTTAAGTGAAATGAGCCAGTCCCAGAAGGACAAATTCTGCATGATTCCACTTGTATGAGGTACTTAGAGTAGTCAAACTCGTAGAGACAGAATGGTGGCTGCCAGGAGCTGGGGTCAAGGGGAAATGAGGAGCTGTTTAATGGGTAGAGTTTCAATTTTGCAAGATGAAAAATGTTCTGTGTGTGGATGGATGGTGCTGATGGTAGCACAACCATGTGAATATTACTTAATGCTGTTGAACTATATGCTTAAAAATGGTAAATATTATGTTTTGCGTATTTTACCACAATTAAAAAAGAATACCAACCTTTCTCTGGGTGTATCCTAGAGAAAAAATTTCAAGAAGGGCATAGATATTTGTCTAGTCAGTATCCTCTCTTCGTCCGAGCAGAACATGATTTGGTTCAGGCCTGCACCCCTTCCCCAAACAGCCTTATGCTGCAGGAGAAATGATCCCTCCCCCACTCCAGACCTTCTTACGAGGTGGAGAAACCCTGAGGGCTCTGAGACCCTTTTCAGAGGTCTGTGAGTTTCTCCCTTTTTCCAAGGACATATACCGTATATCTGAGTGAGGCTGGATTTGTTTTTCCAAGTATCAAGGGTGCCAAAAAATGTATACACCTTTTAAGAGATGTTATCTATGCATTACTTTTCAAAGTTGAATTGAATTACAGTAGTAATGTGTAGTATGATGTGCGCTCAAAAGATGGCATTAATCAAATGAATGCTAGGGTCATCATGTGACAGGCAGGACAGTCAAAGAAAATGGCAGAAGCACAGTTGTCATTTGAGGAGCGCAAGACTATTTTGAAGTGGTATTTGAAATGTGAGAACATTGTGAAAGTACAACGACAATGGAGGCGTGAGTAGGCAACAGAACCACTAACACACCTAACAATTGCACTCATGCATGATAAGTTTGAATGCCTGGTAAAATGACATGGCATGAACAGAGATACAAGTAGACACTTTGATCAACACTGCTCAAGTAGTAGTCTGCTATTAATCAGAAGTTTCTGGACACTGATGGTAACAACTTTGAGTACCTCTTGTAACTGCAGAAGTCAAACATGACTTGTATTCATCCTTTGTTATTGGTATATATTGAGTATTACAATTTTAATAGTTTTTTCCTTTCCTAAAATATGTATACATTTTTTGGCACCCTCTGTATATACTTCCACTAAAGGATTGTAACAAACTGGACAAATGCAAAAGCATATATGAGAATTCAGTTGTCTTACATTAAGCCAAATATTACAGTGATTTGCAAAAATGTAAGGCAATGCCTGCCACTGTTCTCATTAAATGTTTTTATTATGGCTAAAAATAGAACTACCATACAATCCAGCTGTCTCTCTCTTTTGGGTATGTATCCAAAGGAAATGAAATCAGTAACTGAAAGAGGCATCTATACTCTCATGTTCATTGCAGCATTACTCACAATAACCAAGATATGGAAACAACCTAAGTGTCCATCGACAGATGACTGGATAAAGAAATTGTGACACACACACACGAATATAATTCAGCCTTTGAAAAGATCCTGACATTTGTGACGACATGGGTGAACCTGGAGATCATTATGCTAAGTGAAATAAGCCAGACACAGAAAAGGAAAACAAAACAAAAACTACATAATGTCACTTACATGGTGAATCTAAAAAAGTTGAACACATAGAAGCAGAGAGTAGAATGGTGGTTACCAGGGACTGGGGATGTTGGGGAAATAGGGAGATGTTGGTCAAAGAGTACAAAGTTGCAATTATGTAGGATGAATATGTCTAACAGATCTAACGTACAGCCTGATGAGAATAGTTAATAATCCTGTAATGAATACTAGAAATTTCCTAAAAGATGTGCATTTCAGGTGCTCTCATCACACACAAAAAATGGTAACTGTTTGAGAAGATGTGTTAATTATCTTGACTGAAGTAATCATTTCACTATGTGTATGTATAGCAAATCATGTCATACACCTGAATTGTATAGAACTTTAAGAAATGCTTTTGCTTTACAAAATATAACTACTGTTCATGAGAATGATACTTATGTTAACATGTAATGGATTTATTGTAGTTATTATTATTAAAATTTTTAGTGATAGATATAACCCATATAAACAAAAGGCCTTTGAAGACCTTAACAATTTTTAAGCACCTAAATGGGTTCCAAAAATCAAAAAAGTTTGAGAACTGCAGACCTAGAGCACAGCCATTGTTTTTGTTGGCACTTGGCTTAGATCTGTTCATGTATCCCAGTTTTATCCAGTGAGACAGAAATGGAAGTCTGCTGGGAGGCTTCTGGGAAGGTTTTCCACTCCTGAAGAGACACAGGAAGACTTCTTCCTCTGGTTGATGATGAGTCTGAATGTACTGCCTGGAATTACTGCAGTTGAGGAGAAACACATCTTGCAGATGCAGTGTTGTTTCCAAATTTCCTATTACAGTGATTCAGTGAACATCTCGCGACAGCATATCTTTGCCTGTTCATGTGAGTATTTTGGTAGAATAAAGTCTCAGAATTGGAAGTATTGGATAATAGGATATACACATTGAAAATTTAACAGATATCAATATTGATAAATTGTCCTCAAAGTGTGTATCAATAAAGACTTCCATCAATATTTATTTCACAGGCATATTTATTTAAAGCTTACTATATGCTTACTAGGCAACTGTTGGAAGGTTTTTATAAATGTGACTCACTACTGGTATGAGTTCCTTTAAGTGGTCTATTCATGTCCTTGGCTTATTTCCCTTCTGGGTATTCATATTTCTTTTGGTCATTAATTTCTAAGAGCTCTGTGTATATAAGGGATATTAACCTTTAAATGTCATACTGTGTGACAAAATTCAGTAGTCACTTGTTCACAATTCCAATATCTAGAAAGCTCTGAAAAATAAGTTTTGGGTTTTTTGTTGTTTTTTTAATCTGGTGTAAACTCATTTGATAACCACACATGACCTCAGATGACATGAGGCTATTTTCAGCCTTTGTACATTCCACTTAATGTGAAGAGTGGTACATTTTGGTGGAGAAAAACAAAACAAAACTGTGTTTGATTGAGGTACTAGCCTAGACCTCACTGGTAGTATTATTTACATACTGTGCATTAACCTTTTCTAAATTCTGAAAAACTCAAAATTGCATAAAACATCTGTCCCCAAGGAAGTCAAATAATGGACTGTGGATTTTTTTTACATACATGATGTTTGGGTTTTTTAGTTCACTTTTAGACATGTTGAACTGCAGTTGCCATGGAACTTTCAAGTAGATAATAGTTGGCATGCAGGTGAGTATATGATCCAGATATTTATGGGAGAGATTAGGGCTGGAGCAGCAGATTTGAACTTATCAGTATAGAGACAACAGGTAAATTGAAACCATAAGAGTACGTCAGAAATCCTGCATTGTCAGAAGAGCAACGGGAACGTCAATGTGGATAAAGGTGTCCATGAGATAAAAAGTGACAAATCTGTGGAGAAGCAAGTGTGAATTGGCTAGGGCAGAGGTAGAATCATTCTGGGCTGTGATGAATTACTGCAGCCCTGGAAGACAGTGGAGTCTGCTGGCTGCAGAGTTCTCAATGGAGCTATTGTCAGAGTGAACTCAGTGTTCTGTAGTGTGTGTGCACGTTGGGGAGAAGCGGGGGGGGGGGGGGGGGGGGGGGGGGGGGGGGGGGGGGGGAGTGGTAAGAAGGGTCTTTGATGGTTGCCTCTGTGTCCAGGCTTGGGGATCTGGGCCTCAACTTCCTTAATAACCTAGCATCTTTTTATTAGTCCTCCTAAGAATGGGTGTCCTGGATGCCTCTCCTGGACAAGTCCTGTTAAAGGGTTTGGGCAATTTTTCAGCCCCATCAGATCTCCGTGGGCCGTGTTCTAGCAAGTGGGCTAGACCTTAAAATGAGTAAGCTATTCCTTAAGAAGCTAGACCTTAATATGAGTAACGGGGGTGGGAGGAAGTTAGTCCTCATCATCATATTGGGCCAGAGGAGACCAGGAAGAGGTGTCGATGTTCTTTTTATTCCTTCAGATAGACTGTCAAGACCCTGGACAGGAGGATTTAGAAAGTACTTGCCAGTGGACAGTCACTTTCAAAGAGGGGACAGCAGAAAGACCTCAGGTTCGCCTCTAACTTGCCCACTGCAAAACATTTACATCTGGTCTCCTATGGGAAGAAAAATCCATTTTTCATTTCCAATTGAATGTTCTCAGCCTTGAAATGTGTGCCTTTTGTTCATTCTAATTCGCCTACATCTGCATAAAACAAAAGTTCATTTTCAGAGCAGTGTGGAGGGAGACTGTACACAATTCCAGTTATTGTATAGAAAAGCTGTGTGCCTAGCTTTTTATTCAGTGATAAAATAATATATCCAAGATGTTAATGTGGGTGTTTTCTGTAGCTCATACTTGATAATGTCTGGTCTATTGCTCAAGAAACAATGGCCACTTACTTGGGATTGCTTAGTTATACTACATCATTTTTCATTTCAAATGGCTCTCAACTGTTAAGTGGGTGAAAAAAATGAGTTAATGTCTTCAATATTTTTATCTACAGCAGAAATATTTGAAAATTTATGTTAACACTAATCCCACATGTTAACATTAAATATTTTGATGTAGATATGACAGATACTTCTGGTCCTACACTAATTTCTGTGTATTTTCTTTTAAAAATCACTTATCTTCCAAAACTATTGAACTACACACTTAAAAAAGGTTAAGGTGGTAAATTTTATTTTATGTGTATTTTACCACAATAAAAGGAAAATATCTACATCTTTACAATTTGGAAGCATTCACTTAATGAAGTACTTTCAATAACTGCTGTTTCAATTTGAGAGACCTCATGGATTATGAAACTATGAAAGCTTACTTTTCAAATGTTTTATGTATATGCACAGATATCCATATACATACATATATATATACATGCACACACATATTTGAACTCAGAGAAACATTTTACTTAAAAACATGGATCACTTCATGAATTTGCATGTCATCCTTTGTGCAGGGGCTGTGTTACATCTTCTCTGTATTGTTCCAATTTTTAGTGCACGATCTACCAAAGTGAGCACCACATTATAACTCTAGAAAAGATTACTCGGCATCATGGAATTATAGAGCAACAAGAGACTTAGGAGTCACCTTGCAGTTATCAAATGACAATTCTTTGCTCTACAAATAAGCAAATTGAATTCTAGACTAGGTGAAGAAGCTGGGACTATAATAGCATCCAAAGCCATCTTCAAAGGAGGGCCCACTAGGTGACAGAATACAAAACTGAGCCCTGAAAAGCCAAACACTCTAGATAAGGTATTTTAAAAAGTGGTGGTTCCCCTTCCCCCAAACAAAGCAAAAAACAGTGGGCGCCTAGCCCACTTCGTCTCATCTCCACTCTGCAGAATCACTTTCACTTGTCTTCATCTCCAGATCTCTGCATTATCAGCTAGTTGTCTTATCACTACTGAAAATGAGGACTGAATCCTCTTCCACCACCACCAACATGCACACATACCCAAACCCTCTTCTCTCAGTAAGGTTGTATCTTGAATTTAGTTAATTCATGTTTATATTACTGTAACAGTGAAATATGACAATCACCATTGACCTATGTAATATATAGCAACTTTTCCTTCCTTACCTTTCCTTTTTGAATCTGTAATTTTTTTTTCTTTTTGTAGTGTCTTATGTGCCCTAAATCTCTCTCCTGTTATATAAATCTCTCAATACATTCAGACCCATCAATTACTGTTCATTTTGTCTTGGAAACATATCTCTGGTAGCCTTCTGACTGACCAGCTCCGATCTGGGCTGGCTGCTCTTCATGTTGTCACCTTGGTGCTTCCCTTCTGTTACGTCCCACAGCTTTCCTCTTCTTAGTTTAATCCCTCATTTTGGGTGAGCAATAGCTTACCCATAAAGAGTACGGTACATAAGAAGTAAAACCTTTGAGAACTTGCATATCTGGAAACCTTTTTATTCTACCTACCTTTATACCAAGTGAGGTTAGAGATAATTCTTCCTCAGCATGTTTAAGGTATTAATCCATTTTCTTATTCCCAGTGTTAGTTGATACATTGATTCTCAGTCCTTTGTATGATATCTGGTTCTTTTTTGTACTGAAGTTTCACAATGATGTCATACCTTAGTGTGGGTCTATTTCTATCCATTGTGCTGGGCATTGGAAACTGGTTTTCAGTTTACATTTTCTTGACTTACTTCACTGATGATTTTGTCTGCTTTCTTTTGTTCTCTATAGGATGCTTATTACTCAGATCAGAGGCCTTTTCTTCTGGCCTCCTAATTTTCTTGTTTTTCCTCTTTTCCATCTTATTTATTTATTTATTTATTTATTATCTTTTTTTTTTTTTTGGTACAGCTTTGTGGGATATTCCTGAAGTTCATTTTATATGCCTTCTATTGAGTTTTTCATTTTCAAAACTTTTTTCTGAATTTCGTATGGTCCCTTAGTTTTCTGTTCATTTATTTAGTGGAGTCAAACTTTTTACTATTTCAAAGCCTGAAGATATTAATAGTTCTTTACAATGTTTTTTTCCCCCTCATAGTCCCACTTTCTTCCATTGCTTGTTCTACCTTTTTTTTTTCCTATTTGTTTTTATCCTTTTACCTAAAGGACTTACTCAAATGTCTAATGATCCTTGGCTGTTTGTACATATTTAGATGGGGACACAACATTGACAGGAAGCAATTGGTTCATGTGACGATTTGTTGACTGTGGCATTTCTGAAGCTGTATTTGTTTTCCTTGGGTACTCTCTCCCCCTCCCCACCCCTCCCCACCCAGTGTCAGCTGTCAGATTTTTCACAGAAGAACCCTCTAATCTCCTGGCTGGAAACCATAACCTTGGCTGCCAGCATTCAGGTAGCCAAGTGAGGGAAAAGGGCAGAAGTTCTAAATACAGTAGACTCTCTGCTAACTGAAACTCAAACAACCAGCACTTTCAAAGTTGTGCCAGGTGCTTGAGTTCTGCTTAATGGAGAGTCTACTTACATTTATTTGGCATTTAACAACACCATGGGTACCAGTTAACAGAGTCTACTCTATTCTGATTATAAATTTTCATAAACCCTCTGTATCAGTCAAGGTCCAAGGGGTTAACTATAAACAGGTACAGAGAACTTTAAAGAACACTCCAGGGCTAAGGGAAAGTATCCAAGGAAAGGACTCAGATCTTGTTGGCCAAGAGGTTTGCTAAGTTGCCTGGGCTAGAGCTGGGCCAGTCCTAAGGCAAGCAGAAAGTGTCACCCTGGGGTGCAGTCAGGCCAAGGCTGGCATCAGGGAACCATGGGCAGGACTGAGAAGAAAACACCTCACTGAGATAAAGGCAGGCCACGGCTGGCACACATCTACAGATGGGCAGAAAGTGCCTCTCCACAAGGATGAAGGGCAGGTCCTCCCAGGAGTCAGGACTTTGGGAGCCTACTTGCTGGCCAGATGTGGTCTAAGGGCCAGGGCTGCACGCTCGCTATGGGACTTTTGTACAATGGGGCTAAGTGCTACTGGATGTCCCCTCCCTCATCCACTACTGAATGGCAATAAGCAAAATGAAGCACTCTAGAGGGAAGAAAAAAGGAGAAATGCTTACTGGGTCCAGTTCATTATCATAGTGTAGCCAGCTGTATTCTATGTTTGCTAGGGCTGCTGTAACAAAGTACTACAGACCCGGTGACTTCTCAGAAATTTATGGTCTCACAGTTCTGGAGGCTGGAAGTGGGCTGTGAGGGATTTGTTCCAGGTCTCTCTTCTTGGCTTGCAGATTACCATCTTCTCCCTTTGTCTCTTCACATAATCTTCCCTCTGTGTCCAAATCCCTTATACCACTCATCTTGGATTAGGGCCACTTTAATGAACAACTTGATTACCTCTGAAAAGGACCCATTTCCAAGTAAGGTCACATTCTGAGTGAAGTGCGGAGGGTTAGGACTTCAACATACAAATTTTGGAGGGACACAATTGAACCTATAACAACAATGAAGAGTGGATTTGGAGAGGAGATGCAATAAATTGGTTAACTGGCACACTCGTTTTCAGTATAGTACCCCCACCTTCAACTAATCCTGATGTTTTTGTCTAGAAACCCTCTATTTTACTCTTTCTAAACATATGGGCTCATGCTGGGATGTTGGAGAAGTAGCTGCCACATTGTGCAACACAGTAGTTATCTGGGTGTAAAATTAAAGTCCTAATAGACTGGTAACAATCCTATTTTCAGCCCACTTTCACTCCAATTTCCAGAGGTACCTGATGTCACAATCATGAACATGAGGGGGTTCTATGGGGGATATTGGGTTGTTTCTTAGCATTCCCATTTGCTTAGGAGTTAAGTTTCTCAGGTGTGTTGTTTTGCTTTCATTTTCTAAAACGTTATTGCTATTATCTCCTGTTGTTGAGCTTATGCTTTATAGATTATTGCTAATAAACCTTTATTTTGGAAAACTTTTAAATACAGAAAAATTACAAAGGTAATGCAGAGAATATCCGTATGCTAATGTTAACATCCATGGGGAAGCCGGGATGGCTCAGTGGGTTAAGCATTCACTTTGAAGCACCAGGGACCGGGGATTGAATCCCAGCCCCGGCCCGTGCGGAACCATATGCTGAACTGGGAGCTCCCCCAGTTTAGTTCTCTGTCTCTGTCAAAAATAAATTAAAAAATGTATTTTTTTAAAAAAATCTTACACCATTGCACTTTCATTAAAATTAAGAAATTAAGGAAGCTGGGATGGCTCAGCAGGTTGAGCACTCACTTTGCAGCCCTGGGGTCTGAGGATCAAGTCCTGGCCCAGGCCCCTGCAGATTCATATGCTGAACTGGGGCATGCTTCCCATGCAGGAGGCCCCCAGCCCGGTTTCTGCCCTCCACGGCCCTGCACCCACCTGTGCGGAATGAAACCATGTTGAAAAATGATGATGTGTAACTATGGAGACTGCTCTGGGCCCTCCCCCTTCTCTCTGTCTCTGTGTCTGTGTCAAAGACAGTAATTCTTACAAAAGAAAATTAAGAAATTAACTGGTATGCTAACAGATTTTACTGGTTTTCCCACTGATGTCTTTATTGTTCCAGGGTCCAATCCAGAATTCCACATTGTATTTAGCTGTCATCTCCTTAGTCTCCTCTGATCTTCGACTATGTTTTCATTGTTTCTCATGACCTTGACATTTTGGAAGAGTACTTGGTCAGGCATTTTGTACAATGTCCTTCTATTTGGTTTGTCTGCTTTCTCAATGATTAAACTGGAGTTATGGGTTTCTGAGAATGCCCTAATCATGTATTTGCGGTACTGGTAATGTTAACCTTCGAACATTTGGTTAAGGTAAAAAGTTCATCCCACCCAATGAGATATGAGCAGAACCTCTGAGTATCTAGTATAATTAGCTTCTCCTGTCAATAACATCTTCCATTGTCTCCTACAGTGGGTTAAATTGTGGACTCCCAAAAAATGTTTACACAATGACTGTGACCTTATTTGGAAAAAGGATCTTTGCAAGTGTAATTAAGGTAAGAATCTCAACATGAGACCACCCTGGATGACAGTGGGCCCAATGACAAGTGCCCTTATATGAGAAGGTCATATGGAAACACTGAGAGAGCCATGTGCAGAGAGTCAGAGATTGGAGTTACACAGCCAAGGGATGCCAGCAGTTTAGGAGAAGCATGGATCAGATTTTCCCTCACGACCTCAATAGTGAAACAACCCCGATGACACCTCGTTTTTGAAATTCCAGACTACAGAACTGTGGGAGAATAAAGTTCTGTTGTTTTAAAAACAAAAAAAAAGAAATTCAGTGGTGGCTCTCTGCTATAAGGCAGGGCTGGCTGATGATAGATAAGGATGTTCTGTTCTAGATTAACTGATGGCAATGGAGATAAAATCCTACCCCCCTCCAACAATAAAAGCAAGATGGACACAATTATTATAATGTGAAGCTGGATAGGAATGGCAGCCAGAGAGACTGAACCCACATTTATGGAGACGGATAATAGAACATGACACATTTAGGAGCAACACATAGATGGGCAGCTAACAATACTATTCAGTAGTTACCATCAGAGTATCAATGATGGAAAACAAAGCAGATGAGGGCAGTTGCCCTAATTTAAAAAAGCCACAATTCCTAGCCCAGTTACCAAATCCAGTTTTCCAACCCAAACCACACTGAAGAGGCTGGGTTCCCAGGAGGAAGTTCCTTGCATCACAGCAAGTATAGACTTTAACAACTGCCCCAGTCCTGCTCCCAAAGTAATCACAGCCTTATACTCAGGTTTAACCATACACCATAGAAAGGGGAACGCCAAAATATTCTGAGGGAGGTCTGTTGGACACAGGGTCTAAGTAGACATTTGATACCCAAAGATCTGAGGAATCATGAGAGGAGCATGAGGTGAGTAGGATACAGTAGTAAATTCAGTGCTGGCCAGGATATATGCTCTATGAACCCATCTATGGTGGTCATTTCTGTCTCTAGATGTATAACTACAACTGACATACTAGTAATTGTAATGATTCGCCACATGCATCTTTAGCCTATGTGACACAGGCTGTCTGAGGCCAAACAGAAGCCTCTGCAAACCCTTTTCACAGTCAGCCAAAAGAGTAAATATGCCCTTTTCAGATTTACAAGAGGACCAAAAGCAGTTCATTCCCATGTAGCAGACAACACACACGTACAATTTTGCCACAGAACCATGTTAACTTTCCTGCCCTGAAACAATAGTGTGAAGAGTTCTGGACATCCAGTCATCCCACAGAACATCACATCGATACAGTTAAACTTACTGAGCTGGATAAACTGGAAGAGCCGAGTACACTGGAGGCCCAGTTATGTTAGCAGAGTGTGGGAGCTAATCCTTATTAAGATTCCACTGCCATTTAAACTTCTCCAGGAAAGAAAAATATGAAGCTCACAGAACACACTTAAAATAACCACATAGGGGAAGCCGGGATAGCTCAGTGGGTTAAGCACTCACTTTGCAGCGCCAGGGACCAAGGATCAAATCCCGGCCCCGGCCCCGGCCCCCACCCGTGTGGACCCATATGCTGAACTGGGGAGCTCCCCCAGTTCAGTTCTCTCTGTGTCTCTGTACCTCTCTCTCTCTCTCTCTGTCAAAAACAATAAAAATAAAAAATAAACAAATCTAAAATAACCACATAATAGAAACCAAAAACAGAAAAATGCACAACTGGTCACCACTGGAAGGTAGAAAGCAACTCATTTTCAAATTCACAAATCAAGAAAAAGAATCAAGCATTTACCCTGTTTTTCCTAACTGCCCTCGTCCAACAAAACGAAACAGAGACCTGAATGTGAGAATCCAATAAAGAATTCATAGGAAATACCAAAAGTACAGAGGAGTATGTTAAGGGGTTATCAAAGGGATGCAGTAAGAAAATCTGGGAAACTATAGGACAAAAAACAACTAGTTTCTTCATAAATTAATTGCAGGGAAAAAAAGAGAGAAATGGGTGGGGGGGCTCTATTGTAATATATGGATTTTAATTGGATCTTGATTCAAACAAATTATTAGCAGAAATTGAAATTTTGTTTAGGAAATTTTTTGGTGATAATGGTATTTTGGTGTGTTTTAAGAAGTATGTGTTTACATACTGTAATATTTATTAATAAATACATGTATCTGGGACTGCTTCAAAATAATACGGGATGTGTGTGTGCATACAAGTTGGGTTATGGATGAAAGATTAGCCATGAGCTGATGGTTGTTAGCACTGAGTAAAAGGTACTTGGAGCTTCATTTACTTATTATCTGCCTTTATATGATAAACATTTCCATAATAATTTTAAAAGTTAAAAACCAAAAACCCAATCACCAACAAAATTTAGGAACAGACATTTTCTCTAGTTTTCTCCAGCTACACCTGAAAGACCACTGAAGAATTAATGAAAAAACAAACTTTAGCACTTCTTATACAGGTTAATAAACCAGGTTCAGATGAACAGAACCATGTAAACGAAAGTGAGGTAACATGGTAAGACTGATAATACATTACTAGCTCTTAATTATTCAGCCTACATATTTAATACCTGCTGTCCGAAGAACGTGCAATCCACTAGGAAACAAAACATACACAAATATGACACATTAGTCACTCTTATGTCAAGATAGAAGGCCACTGAGTCATATACAATCACCCTAATACTTCATCAAATAAGCTTTTAAGGAAGTTATTAATTTCAAAAAAAAAATCTTTATTTAAACATAAAACACATTTACAGCATGCAGGTTAAAGTAAAACTTAAAATTATATGGCGTCTTCCCAAACCAATTATCTTTGAATGTTATCTTCAAGCACTGAAAATAAACCAACATATTCCACAGGTAGACTCAGATTCTTCTATCACCTCATGTCAAATTGAGTATGCATAGTAGTTTTCTTAAGTTAGGCAAATAATTTAATTGATTACCATGAATAAATATTACTCTTATTTCATTGAGTTTCTCTTCTGAACTATTTGTCAATACCATTCAGAGGAACGTTAACTGTTCAAAAAAACATACTGCAAATTGAATTAAGTGCCAATGTTCTAGATGATCGGAAATTTTCATTTGTTAAGTGTAAATGCTGTTTTAACAACCTACCACAGCAAAGAATTCATTGAAATCAAGTTTATGGAATTTGTACACTTTGTGAAAGTTTAAAATTATAAATAGCAAAGAACCATTAAGATATTTAAAAGAATGTAACATTGTATATTCTGAACCATATGCTAGTTACAATTCATTGTTACACAGCACCAATACCCGTGATAACATCTAACAAGAATGAAACTACCATATTTAGACAAAAGAGGAAAAAAATTCTGCTTCCTTTATGAATATTCCCAAAGCAGCAAGTTTTCATTTGAAAATAAAACACAAATATCTTTGTGGATGCAGCCAATTTCTCCATTTAGAAAACTATCCTCATAAACAACAGGCTGTAGCACTTTTTTTTTAAGTTAATTGCATTATTTGAATCTTGCTGCACCAAGGTTTCATCTCAACTTTAGGAGTGTTTGATTGATCCTAAAAGCAGTAACACAATCACCTTAAAGGTTGCAGGCTATAACAGCAAAAATTTTTTACGTTAAAAAAATAAATAAATAAATTTATCTTTTAAATGAAAATTATATAAAAGTGGAAATTACAATAGTTAAGGAAATAGAAAAATAAGCCAATTATGATGAGTTTTCTGACTATAACTCCAAATTTATTACAAATATCTGTGTATAAAACTTTTTCAAAAAGTTAATTCTTCCAGCCAGATCCTAACACAGATCTTACCAAGTTTCTCTACTGACTGAATAACCTTAAATCCCCATTCGCCACAAATTTCTGCCACCAGTTGCAGTCACCCTCCCCGTATTGATGAAGCAAATACTGAAATCTCTTTCTTTACTGCTTTTATAGCTCCCTAAAACAAACTGTTGACTAAGTTTAATCCGAGGAAGAAGTGGCAAAAACATGTATGCTTAGTACTAATCACAAAATTATGGATGATAGCCAACAAAATAATTTGAGGATCATTAGTGACTTGCAAACAATTTACTATTTCTAGGCTACATGAGAAATAAATTATAGTGTATGACTTAGTGTAGCAGGTTAAAAACACCTCAGGGATTTCAGAACAAAATGTACTTATATATTTATAAATTCACCATATTTTTTGTTTTTCTACTCTTTTTCGCAATTGCCATAGGCTATAAATTTAGATCAACCAAAAATACAGTCCTAATACAAAAGTATGTTTAATATTCTATCTTAAATCATTTCACAAGACAAATTAATACCTGTCCAATTCTTATGTTAACTAGCAGGCTCACCAGAAGGAAGCAGGATATTTTAATTCCATCAATCTATGTTGATTAAAAATCAGGAAGAGAAATACAATTTCTTTCCCAAACTCTTTCTTAAACTGAGACTTGCAAAATATTTCTATTCAAGAAAATTCAGCAACAGGCATTTCATAACAATTATGTAGCCTTGTTCAGTCTCAAGTGCCTACTTAGGCAGTTTTAAGGTTTCAGTGCACACACAGTAGTTTTCAGAAGCAAATTTCAGAGACGATACAAATAATTTGACTCTGAAATCATTTCAAGAGATTTTGAAGTACAGTACTGACCTGATATATATTGTGGGCATGTAGTGTCTGTTGTAAGTGGTAAAATTTAAGACATTTAATCTAAATGTTCCATTTTCCCTAAAATAAGGAAGACATGTTAATAAGAAAAACAAAAAGCAGTAGCAGCTAGGTAATTTTAAACTGAAATTAAAAAGTATACACACACAAACAAGTACAAAAAGCACAATCCTATATGGTACAGTTAGCTTGGCACAGTGAAAACTAAATTGAAGACACAAAAGACAAACTGTGTAATAAATAGGGCCACAGTTGTAAACTGTCATTTTTTTCCTCCTAAGATGCCAAAATTGCACTCTAGTTGTGTTGGGAAGCAGCAGAGTTTATAAGAAGAGTGGGTAGGAAACAGCTGTACAGGCCAGGTATAATTTATACATTAAAAAAGTTATAATTCTACAATTCAGGGGGTAAGGTTATAGTCACTAAATGACTCTGCTTGATATTATGTCTTCTTCATACTTCAATTACTTTCCACACCTGAAAATGAAAGCAGAGAGAAAAATTTTATTTGCACAAAATTTGTATTTCAAATAAACATAGAAAATACATAAAATATATGAATAGTTCAAAATTTTTGGCAACCAGCTTTGACCACTTTCCCCAATCAAAAAACTGGCAACATTAAATGACTTGATTCCTTCTCCTTTAACTTACTTCCTAAGTAGAGCTATTTCTGAGCAGTTCAATGTTTAAAAGGAGGTAAGCCCTTCATTTGTTTATAATTCTTCCCCAAGAGAACTACGAGTAAGATGATGTATGAATTAGTATGTTTTTTTTAAAAAAAGATGGAAACCAGTGAAAAGTGTCAATGATATTCTTAAGACAAGGGCCATTAACTAGCAGTATTATATAGAAAGTGGTTAAAAAAGAGGAGTGAAGGGGGGGTGAAGGGATAGGAATACACAGAAGGTACTTTTACAGCGAGAAAGTGATGGTGAAAATAAATTTCAGCAGTTGCTAGCCCGGAGGCGTCCCTGTACGAAACTGTCTACTTATCTATGCGTTTAGAAAAACCAAACACTCAAAGTATTATGCAAACCAGAAGACCAGCCATATTAAACTGAGTACTAATGGTATCAGTATTATTAATACATTCATCTTACCCCCAAATAAACCCAGTGTTTTGGAATGTTTTTCTTAATAATTAAAAGAATAAAAATTCCTATACAAAATATTAATTTCTTATTAACATCACTTAATAGGTCATATACTCTTCAACCATGGTTAAGACTGACTGATGTAGGAATTAAAAAAAAATACGAACTACTATCCTTTGGAACAGCGATGAAACAAACCTACAAATGTTTATACTTTTATAATTACTTCAAGTCTTAAAAACCTAGTTTAACTAGGTTAGCTATCTCCCTCATGTGCTAAACTGCTGTCATTACACTGGGATCATTATTCTACTTTGAAGCTAAAACCTAGCTATATTTAAAAAAGGCCATGGTCTGTCTACTCTGAAAATCAGGAGTTCAACGTTTATATAGGAATTCTAATCTGAGCACAGTATCAAGGTAGCTCTGTGGCAAAATGGATAGCACATTGGACTTCTAGTGATGAACACACTATCCAAATAGGATACACTTTCATCTCTATCTATAGTTAGGCTTTAAAAATTTCCCTGCCCACCTTTCACTTGCAGAAAAGGATCAATGATATCTTATGTAATTCTCAAGAATGACTTCCATTTTACTAATAAGTCCTCGAATAACATTGTTTTGTTTAACATTGTTTTATCAGTGATGTTTACATCAATTAGCCTAAGATAAAACTGGTTTCGTTAGACAACATTCTACAGAGCCTATCAACATTTAGTGAGAACTCACTACAAAGGGGGAAACCAGAGCCCATTCCTAATAGGCAGAAAATCTAGCCGTTGCATGTCTACTAAAGTGACAATACTAAGCACATATTACTATGTAGTCTTGTTAAAAATGTTTACATTGAATCTAATAAATGCTTTCAATATATAGGGGTTAGAGGAGCAGGGCAACTACACATAGAAACAAACACATTCAGAAGGTGGCATATGCCCAAGATAGCTGGCCTAAGTCTCTCCTCAGTAAATCAATGTCATTAAGGGGGAATTATTCTAGATTAAAAGAGATTTAGGGGATCTAACCAAATGCAAACAGTGGTCTTGAACTGCACCTTAGTTTAGATAAACCAGCTAAATGTTTTTCTAAATGTTTAAAAACATTTAGAAATTTAAATATAGATTATATTAGATATTAAAAATATTTTTAGGGAAGCCGGGATGGCTCAGTGGGTTAAGTGCTCACTTTGCAGCCCTGAGGACCGAGGATCGATTCCTGGTTCCGGCCCGAGTGGACCCATATGCTGAACTGGGGAGTGCCCCCAGTTCAGTTCTCACCAGGGTGAGACCCTGGCCCAATTCCTGCCCTGTGCAGCCCCGTGCCCACCTGTGGAATGAAACTATGTGGAAAAACCAATGACGTACAACTATGGAGACTGTTCTGGGACCTCCCCCTTCTCTCTGTCTCTGTATATCTCTCTCTCTCTCTGTCAAAAAAAAAAATAAATCTTTAAAAAAAATATATATATTTTTTTTTAGTTGTTAGTAATATTTTGTTGATGTTATTGTGGCTTATGAAGAAAAATGTTATGTTTTACAGATAGAGTAAACAGGTCATGAATACATAATTTACTTTTATGCTAAAGAATTTTAAAAGGAGCCAAAAATGAGAGATTGTTTAAAAAATTAACTTGCTCAAGTTCCTAAAATAGAAAAATCAGGATTCAAACTTAGAACTTCAAAGTCTGTGCTCTTTTTACTTTATCACTTTCTTTTAAAGCCTATACTGTGTGGATCAAAAAAAAAAAATATTATAGTAAGTTTTTAATGTGAATCTTCCAGAATATTAATTCTCTACTCAAACTGAGAGTCAATGTTCTGCAAAATGTCAAAGTAAAAACAAGATTAAAACAAATTGACTTTAGTATTTGTCAGAAACAAGAGTTAACCATCTCATAATTATTATTTTTTTTTAAGATTTAATTTATTGTTTGAGAGGTGAGAGGGTGTGGGGGGGGTGGTGGTGGTGGGTGGGTGGGTGGGTGGGGGTGTGTGTATGTGCTTTCAATCAG